>CAAKHF010015618.1:20009-30279 GCA_901007745.1 Hippocampus kuda
TATTGATCGCCGTCGAGAAAAAAGGTCCTCGAGCTTTCCACGGACTCCAGTTTGACAAGCGCAGGCCCGTGCGTTTAAAACCGAGATCCGCAAACCCTACCCTGGGTTCTGCGCAGAAGGCCCGGGGGGGATCCATTGAGCCATGTCTCCTAAGCGCGTCGTGACCGATCGACACAGGAGCGTGCAAACACCCGTCACCTCGACACGATGGGACCCGCGGGGTCAGCGAGCGGCCCCCGCGTCGTAGCCATTCGTCGCGCCTTTCGCTAACCTGCATCAAAAGCGCGCATGTAGTCGTCAGGATTAGAGGAGCGAAGAGAAAGGAGAGCCCCCAACCCATTCGCGGCTGGCACGGCCACCGCCGCCGCCGCCGCCTCCTCCTCAGCGCCACTGAGTTTTTAATGCATCCCATTTAAGTTTAATTACTCCAATCTCGGCGAGGGCACATAGGAAGAAAAGGCCCGGGCGCTTGTGTCGAGCAGATTACCCCACTGGCCTGCCAAGTCCACGGCGCGCTGCATCCTAAGATAGAATTCAAATTCAAATGTGGGGCTAAAGAAAGTGCAGCTGTCACCCCTCTGGCCTGCGAAGCCCCAACCAGATCAAAGATGAGCTGTCCTCCTCCCCTGCCTGTGTAAAAATGAGCTGTCCTGGCCGTGCCAGTGTCTCGTCCCCCCGGGGCACCTAATCCTCCTCTCCTGACTCCACACTGACAGTCTGAATAAAGGCGTTAAACCCCGCAAAATAATTACCAATTAAAACGGATGGAGAAGTCATCAGGTAGAGGCTGCTGCTGCTGCTGCTGTGGCGGTTGCTGGTGGGGCGGAGGCTTTTCCTCTTCTTCTTCTTCTCCTTCTTCCTTCTGTGCCAAGAACAACCTGTGCTTGCTCCTTTTATGGCTGAGTGACCTTACAGAGTCCTATCACAGCGGGAACAGACTTCTTGGATGTCGCAGGGAGTTTGTTACCGCCCACGACCCCCTGAAAAAGAGGAAAGTGGGGGGGGGGGCTGCAACCTGTACGCCAGCCAGACAAAGTTTTGCCAAAGAGAACTTGTTTAATCTTCCTTCTACCTGGATCGCTCTCAGGGTACACGCTCTAGATTGGCTTAGACTGACTTGAAGGATATGTGCTCGAAGTTACTTGTGTTGATACCTTCTAATATTGACAAGTATATCTCGTCTGTATGTTTGAGATACAAGTCTCCTGGTTTTTGTTGTTGTTATCATTTTTACTTTGACTCAACTCCCTTAAAGATAAGTCTGGCAAATAGTGAACAATTCTTCAAAATAGGCTCCACACTGTTTATTCCAATTCCCAGGTAAATTTGACTGTCAAGCTAAACATAAAACAAATGAAATTACACCTTGGGATGACCCTGCGGTCGAGTGGTTAGCGCGTCCATCTCACACTACGTAGGTCATGTGTTTGATCCCGGCTCAGGGCTTTCTGTGTGGAGTTTGCATGTTCTCCCCGTGGGTTTTCTGCGGGTACTCCGGTTACCTCCTACATTCCAAAAACATGTATGGCAGGTTAATGGAACACTCTAAATTGTCCCTAGGTGTGAGTGTGAACGCGGATGGTTGTTCGTCTCTGTGTGCCCTGCGATTGGCTGGCAACTAGTTCAGGATGTCCCACCTGCTGCTGCCCAAAAATGGCCAGGATAGGCTCCAGCACCCCCCGCGGCCCTTGTGAGGATAAAAAGCGGATCGGAAAATGGATGGATGGAAATTACACCTTGTGTATTTAGAAACAACCACTAAGCCTTTCACTCCACTCGCTTGTTGCACTAATTTGCATCGTTGTTGCAGTGCGAGAGCTCCTCATATTGGTGCCGTACTGATGAACTGAGAGGAGTTGACATGTCTCAATGAACAGTATATCTGTCAGGTCTTTTCTTATAACTGTGGCCAAGGCGGGCACACCAGAAGGAGCCGCACAATAGGCGTTCGATTGATGCAAAAATCTTTTTAATGGTATCTCACCCCACCACCGTCATGTGGAACTCCCGTCGAAATTAGCACGGATGTTATGTGCAATTCAGAATTAGGACTAGTCGGCACATTCTTCCCGTGAAACCACTTAGAAATCCGCAAATATAAGCGTGCTTGAGTAATGAACGTCAATATGGTGAAGGTTCGCTCAATTCTCATTGAATGTGCTCAACGCCACTCTTGTACTTCAATTTGAAAAAAAAAAAAAATGTCACCTGGGCATCATGACCATCCTGGTGGCGTCTCCCTGATTGACCCTATTGTTTCCTAGCTGATAACCTAACACGGTGGCCTCAAAGAAAGGCTCTCTTCACGTGTCGAGAGCCACTCTTACATCACATGGCCTTGGAGCACAATGGCAGCCGACAAGAGCCGAGGCCTCACAAGTGTGGTGATTGCGCTTCAATAACGATTGCCGTCGCCGCCGCCTTCTTTTTTTTTTTTCCCTTCTTCTCTCCGTATGCACGCCGTCTTGTTTGTCCTTCACTGGGCAATTATCGAACAATGGCGTCAAAAGGCTTTGGACTTCTTGCGGTCTGCTAATGACGAGCAGGCACGGAGACGAAAGTGGGCTCTCTAATGAAGATGGCCTGGAGGCCTTGTATCGCTTTTATATGCAAATCATTTTGTTTTGTTTCCTTTGTCCTCCCTTAAATGATCAAAATTGTCCTTCCACCTTAAAGATTGTCGTCTTTCAAGCAGACGCCCAAATTTCAGACCACCAAGGCAAATCAAATGAATGGAGAAAGCTTTAAATTGACTGTTGATGACACAAACATGGCTTCTGTTTGTCTAGCGCCACCTGATTTGATTTGGGGGATGTACGTCATTCACCTTCCTTTTACCATCGATAATCAAACTAAAAGTGATCTGTCGCACTCAAAAACTGGGCTCAAAATCAGAACTCTGCAACCTTAAAACGAAATGTTTTGCAGATTTATTAACCCTTTGAGGGGCAGCGGTTACTACAGTGGACAGCCTGTCATGTGATCAGGCTACAGGTTAACGGGGGGTGCTGGAGCCTATCCCAGCCGTCTTCGGGCAGTAGGCGGGGGACACCCTGAGTACCCGAAGAAAACCCACACAGGCACAGGGAGAACATGCAAACTCCACACGGGAAGGCCCGAGCCGGGATCGAACCCTGTACCTCTGCACTGCGAGGCCGACACGAATTTATATATTCACGCGCTGGCAGAAATTTTGTCTGTTTTATCTCAACTCCAGGTGCCTCTGCTTTTCTCAGCGTGACTTGCGCACACTCACAGTCAACTACGAGGCACTTTAAAGTAGCCACACAAACGGATTACAGATTATTTGTTGTGGAAAATATAAGCATGGCTAGCTAGCAAAGCAGTTGGTGCCCGACTCTAAAGTCCATTACGAGGCACCATTTTAGCCACACCCACAAAAAAAAAAAATGAGGGAGACCGAAACGCTGTCTCCACAATTGAGTACTCCGTAGTTCTCAGTTTTGAATTTTGTATCATTTATTTCAATCTTTAACCGGTCTTTAACATCCCCTACGGTCCTCCAAATTAAACATCAAAAAAAAAAAAAAAAAAACACAGCATTTGAACTTTGTGTGCCTGGTTAGGTCAACTGGATTTTAATACGAGACAACGTTGTTCTCTAAAGTGTTTTCATATTTAGAAGCTGTGAATTTCTGCCACATTGGGTTTGAAAAATACAATCCTCTGTTCAAACTCCCTTTTTTTCTCCTCCTCAACGATAATTGAACTTGGTTACGCATTCAGTCGGTTTCTTGAGCCCTTAAACGTCTTTTAATGCGCGACACATCAAAGTGGTCAACGCTCGACTGACTTTGTCTTGATTGCATCAAAACATGACATTTATCCCGCGCGCGTTTTCCACCCCAAATCCCGAATTAAAAGGCTCTTCGCCGTGCTTCGAAATGTTGATACAGATCGGGAGGCTCGCAAGTACGACGGAGTTTGTCGGCGCGCCAGCGGCGTTCGCACACGTTGACTCGCCAGCTGCACCAAAGCTGCTTGACGAGTTTGTCCGACGATTAATGACACGCAAGTGTGACCTGTGAAAGGTGACTGAGTGCAAAGGCTTATGCAAGGGCCAATTATATCTGGGGGTTATTTCAAAGAATTTTGTCACTTTAAAAAATAAATAAATAAATAAAATCTATTTATGATGAATCAAACTTGCCGTGTTAAGACGTGGCGTTCGGCTTCATTCTTGATAGCGCAAAAGTCTTCATTACACAAGTTGAATAATATTTCTGGCAACCGGTGGAGATCCACGGGTGCCAAAGTTTGGTTTTAGCAACAGCCAAATGACAAACGGCTGAATTGTTGACGGTGGTATGAGCCTCCAGAACGAAATAATGACGATCGAGTTAATGATGAACGCCGTTGGCGACCTTCAGAACAAAGTCAATTGGAAGGAATAGAACCGGCTCTGTTTTGAAGGACGACCGGTGGTGAGCGCGTGGCCTTTTGGTTCAAGTCAAGCAAAGTAGCGACAATTGTTTGTGTTCTTGACAGCTTGTAAACTTGTTTTGATTTACAGGTCTGGCGACCGGTTCAGATCAGAGTCATTCGCTGAGCTAGCTAAAAAACAAAATAACAACCGCAACTTGCGGAGGTCGACTGTGCGGTAACTAAACAAGTGATTTCAGTAGACCGGTTCATCTTCTGATCGAATCGGCGATCGGCTCTAAAATCCTGATTGTGTAAATCTTCTCAGGGCGGAGAGCTTTAGAAGGATGGGTCAGACCCTTGTGAAAAACACATTTTGGTCGGTTTTGTACATCCAACAGTCCATCCATTTTTCGATCCGCTTTATCCTCACAAGGGTCGCAGGGCCTGCTGGAGCCTATCCCAGCAGTCTTCGGGCAGTTGGCGGGGGACACCTTGAACCGGTTGCCAGCCAATCGCAGGGCACACATAGATGAACAACCATCCGCGCCCACAATCACACCAGGGACAATTTAGAATGTTCCATACACCTGCTATGCATGTTTTTGGGAATGTGGGAGGAAACTGGAATACCCGGAGAAAACCCACACAGGCACAGGGAGAACATGTAAACTCCACACAGGAAAGCCAGAGCCAGGATCAACCTCTGCACTGTGAGATCGACGCGCTAACCACTCGACCAGCAGGCCGCCGGGTTTCGTACTCGTGTCGGAATAGTTGAAGATCCGTCAAAATGCTCGAAAACCGCGGAGGAAGTCTTCTTTACAAACAGCTGGCAGGGAACGAGTTCAACGTGTTCTCAGGGGTTGTTTACCTCCACACTTTGAAACGTACCCGCAATCGAACCTGCCGAACGTCATTTGAAACGGCGCACTTAGGAAGCCGATTGTCCGACAGCGGACATCTTGATCGTCCTTGCTTAGCCGACGTCGGAGACGCTTTTGGGAGCAGCAAGGAGGTGTCACCTTGCAATAAGTGGATTAAAGTTTGGCCCGTCAGCAGCCAACGCGCTGTAATCGGAGACGATGGTTTGACAAGCGTGAGATCAAAACCGATACTGAGCCGAAACAAGTTCAACGCTTCAACTGATCCAGGGAGAAAGATTAACACACCCACGCAAGCTAGCTAAAATGTAGCGTATGTATTCGCTTTATTACACACTTTAATTACCGGGGGTGAAAGGCAAGCAGGCAAAAGGGAGGGAAAAAAAGAAATTCTGAGAACCGCATGCATCAACCGCATTGCCTGGTCCAAAACGCGGCGGCGGCAGTGACGAACACGCCCAATAGTACTTAGCCTTCGGTCATTCTGGCACGATCTCACAAGACAAAAGACAAGTCGTATCAGCAATGCAAAGCGGCCCTCGGGTCACAACTCATCAGCGAGAACAGTGACGCCGCCGCGAGGCTGACGAAGCCGAGCTCGCTGCCGATGTTAACTCTTTCCGTGCACTCCATCGCGCTGACCTGCGGAACACTTCATATGAACGCCATGTCCCGTAACATGCAATGCATTAATACAAACTGTGGACGAGGGTTGAAAGGAACATTTGACTTATTTTTCGCTGTTGGAACTATCGTAAAAAAAAAAAGGTAATAGTTCAATCAATTTTTGTCCCATAAATTAGTATTATTAGTAGGAGTAGTAGTAGTAGTATGAAATATATTTTTGAATATTTTTCTTGTAAGGGTTAGGTTCAGCAACTGGTGGATTTTGGGTTTTTTTCTCCTGAAAGCTCATAGCTATAAATTACATCGCATGGTAACATCCATATTGCGTAAGCTTAGAGGTCAAACTTAAAATTAATTAAAATATATATATAATTTTTGCAAGAAAGACTTTTAGAGGGGTGGAAAAAAACTTACTTTGGGGAAGGAAAAAAAATCTTTTTGAAACAATTTTTTTGAAAGTACTTTGGGCAGTATATGCCCCCCCCCAACCCCCAACCGATTTTTTCAAGAAAAGGCTTTCCTCCCAAATTCTCAACACCAACCGCAATTGTCACGCTGTTACACACAAAATTGAATACCAGAAATGAACGACAAGAAGTAAAGTAAAAATGATCATATTTCAATTCTAGAAAGCATGTCATTTTTGGCTGATTCCACCCGCCCCCAAGTTAGAAACTTAACAATTGACCTTTTCCCTTTTTGTCTTGAAAATACACCTCATGTCTTTCAGAATCGTCGACGAAGCCGAAATTCAAACAACAGTATTATTGTCAGAAAAACTGCTTAAATTCCGCCTGTGGAAAGCGATTCCTTTTCTAGTCGGCGTCTCATTGTGGTTGTGCAACTGCACCTCATGCAGGCCCAATTTGGTTGCACATGTGTACCTAATAAAATGACCACTAAGTGTCACACAGTCTTCAAAAGTTGCCTGACTTTGGGCGTTTCAAAGAAGTGTAGACACAGACAAGACACAGGACAAAGACGCAGCGCCCCGTCCGTGACGTCCCGCGGAAGGAAGTTCGCATGAACGCGGTCAAGTCACAATCCCCTTTTCTGCCTCCCTGTCAAAAGAGGAGATTAACTTGTCAAAATGTGGCTCAGGGTCCAGACGGGGTCCTTTTGAGTGGATATCCACCCCTCCCTCCGTCTGATCTTCCTAATAGGAGCGGCTCCAAAGGGCCAAGCGGGAGAAGAGTGGATGGGAGAGCTGAGGCTTTAAGATCGCTTTACCTGGATTCGGCAGCGTGGCGCTGGTGGATTAGCGCCCGGGGGGCCTCGTGGCACACTCGTCTTGCAAACACTCCCCCAGCCATTCACGCGCTACAGGTGTACACACACTCAATGCTATACTGTACATACAAAAATGCCGCTTACTCGCGCTGAAAGTAGCAAAACTCCAATCTAAGTCACACAAACCATAGCAGATAACAACTGTATCTTTGTTTTTTTTTTGGGGGGGGGGGGCAAAAACTGCACCTCAAGACTCAACCTTGACCCCGACATGAGTTGTCCCGCCCCACTTAGTAAAAACATTCCTTCACATCAGCAATTGCGACATGTAGTTAGCTCGCAAGCGATGCCAACACCTCGGAAATACATCACGACCGCTTCAGAGCGTCTCGTTGTGGGCCACGAGTGTGTGCACGTCACGAAGAGTTGGCGGAAGAGCTATGGGGAAAATAATGACAGACGTGACAGTCGGCATGTGGACAGGGGCTAGATTACACCGGTGTGACCGCTTTAGAGTGCCTCGTTGTCGCGGCATATATTTTTGTAGTTTATAGTAGGCATGATAACAACGCAAGGCTAAGTAGCATCCATTTTCCAGGAATAGTCATTTAACCTGATTGACAGTTGACACTTGATCAGACATTCAGCTTTTCGGCGTATTCAGCGGACACGCCCCCAGCGTCTGAGAGCTGAGAGAAGGGCTTGATTCTTTTGAAGCCTCATTTTAAAAAACATTGCGATCGTTGAAATTTGGCAAAATTGGTGCGGTTGTGACTCATTTGATCTTGACCTGAACTTTTAATGTAAAGCGCATATCAAGAAAGTACCTCCACCGGCAAAGATGTATTCTTTGGCATTTGACTCGGCATGACTTAGATTTGTTCTTGGTTTTGTTGTTCAGTGCTTTCTACCGTCTTTGTTACCGATTTGCTTTACTGTTTGTTGTATATGTTAATTGCTCCACGTATAGATAAGATAAGATAAGATAAGATAATCCTTTATTGCACTTTATAGCACTTTGTATGCAACTATAAATACAGTTGAGTTGAACTTGTGTGGTTCTTAATGATACTTTAGTGTGGTTAGGACTACCTGTTTACGTAACCCCTCCAAAACCAATATCCTGAAGTAAAATAAGCTTTAATGTAAGTAATAACAATATTCTTTCATTTGTAAGGGTCAGTATATTAGTAAATTAGTAAATTAGTCTCAACCAGTTGTGTAACTTGTGTAGTTGTGTGTACTTATATTCGAGTAGACTGAATAAAATACATCAGTTACAAGTACAAACCAGACATTTTTATTTTCATTAGCATAATTCAATTGTACTTCGTGAAATTTGGCCCAAATTGTCATTAAAAAAATGCATTTGAAGTTACGTAAAACTTTTTTTATTTTTTTTAACTGTTCACATAATGTCCCTCTTTGTGCTTAAAGTCCAGGTGAGATTCTTTCCACTTCGGTCATTTTCTCCAGGTGAAAGAGTCTGCGTTCCGCTCTTAATTGTTTGTAATTGAGCCACGTTGTGTAAGTTTTTTGAAGGTCACATTCATTGGCGGCTATCAATCACAAATGTTTTGCTCAGTCATGTAATCACGAAACGAGAGAACAAGGGCCTGCTAATTATCTTTTCAGGCCTTATGTATGTAAGTCGACTGCGACCGATCCGCCGGGCCGCTGTTTCGTAAAAAGCATCTAGGTCAGGAATTTCCACGGCCAGGGGTGCATTCCGCCACTCCTCAAAGTTGTGTGCGTTGGCTAGCTGCCACGCACAGCAACAAACCGACCCAAAGAACAAACGTTCGTCTCGTAAAGTGACTCCAAATAACCTTTTTGGCTGCGTAGGGATGCTGTGATCGGAAGGAAGCGTACCTGTCTCTCACAACGCTGATTCCAACACCCACACCCAAAAGAAATCTCCCATTTGGCTTTCAAATTTTGGTGACATTTCAATTTTTTGCAACCGAAACGACAATTCTGAATATGTACGACTTTTATATTCTTAACTTCACCCATAAGTGGGGAAAAAAAAGGGAGCCACTATTGATATTAAAAATTTTCATACAATTTTCCACTCATATTTTCCTCCAAAGAACGTCAGTCGAATTTCAAATTATATGACCTCCAAAACTTTCCGGAAGTGGAAAAATATTTTGTCCCAGAATTGGATGAATTTTCATTGTTTATGAATTTCATGTGCCTGTCATGTAAAATGAAACTAACAATAGGAAAATATTAAAATTTGTGCTTGAAGACATTTATGACAATTTGTCCCCAAAATGTTGGTTAAATTCATAATTTTGAACCCCCCTTTTTTTTTTTTTTTAAAGAAGAAAAAGTTGGACATTAAACCTTGGAAGTTTCATGATTGTACGAAGCCAGTTTTGTCCCGAATTGGCAAAAACAAAAAGTTTCTTTTTTTCTTTGCCAATTTTATTTTTTTGCATGGGCGGGGCCCTATTGGAATGCGATAATTTTGTTTTGTGTTGTAATGGGCTCATATGTTTAAAAAAAAAAAAATTAGCAAAAATTTGAACAAATAAAAACAATGAAGCTAATATCGCAAATTAAATTGGCTAATTGATTAACCGATTGGATTCTGATATTTTTGGTTGAATCGTGAATCGTTCTACCATTGACTGTTCACTCTTACCCGTCCGACAAGTGTAAGTTAACCACTCCGACAACGCTTTCAGTGGAATTCGGAAACCGTGCGCTCAAAGTTGCGCCGTCTCTTTAAGGGAAGGCGTCGCCCGAGTGCGCAGATGTTGACTCCCCAAAGATGTCAGCCAACATCGGGGAAAAGGACACACTTTTGGCAGCCCTTGGTCAAAAGTGTAAAAGCGACGACATAAACAGATTAGGGGAGCTCGTGACATTTCTGCTTGGCGAGGAAACAAGGAGGAAAAGGGGCGGGGGAGTGTCGTGCTAAACTACATGTATCAAGCCCCCCCCCGACCCCCTCCTGCTCCCCTCATGTTTTATGTATCTTGCGATCACAAGTGATTGTAAGAGAAATTAATCAATAACAAAGCCGCTGGGATGCGAGGACGACACATGCCGCCACTCTTTGCCACCTCTGCTCCATGCATCCATTTTGATTTGGGGATGGGGGGGGGGTGTTGGTGTGCGCCCACGCCTAGGTG
>CAAKHF010015635.1:23860-43433 GCA_901007745.1 Hippocampus kuda
GACCGTTTATTATTTCCATGCCCAGTTGTATTTCGGACACCCTGAACCGGTTGCCAGTCATTTGCAGGGCCCACCAAGACCCAACAACCACTCCCGCTCACAATTACACCAAAGGACACTTCAGAGCGCTCAATTAACCTGCCGTGCATGTTTTGGGAATGTGGGAGGAAAGCGGAATACCCGGAGAAATGCCACGCAGGCACGGGGAGAACATGCAAACTCCACGCGGGAAGGCCAGAGCCCGGATTCGAACCCTGCGCCTCTGCACTGTGAGGCGGACATGCCAACCGTTCTCCGCCGCCACCAGAAATCATGAATGCTGCATTTGCTCACCGTTCCTTCTTTTGGAACTTTCAAAATGTCACTTACACAGTTTAGAATTGGAGGCTGCGGCAGAGACGGGCTTTTCTATTTCAGCAGATTCACCAGCACATGGAGGAGACCCGCAGGAGGAAATGCAGCTAAATTTCTCATCAAGCTCGCAATCGATGTCGAAAAAAAAATGGAGCAAAAAAAAAAAAACAGAATTGCATTTCTCCAAAAGCCCAAACGGATGAAACACTTGGCAAATATCTCACGATAAACAGTCAAATACTTCTTCCAACCAAATCAAATAACAATGGGGAGGGGGGGGGGCATTTTGGACCCCTTGCGACAACTTTGTGCTCCAGTTTACGCACCTTCACATGAACGGCGGAGCTGATATTACACAACCGCGAGCACAGCTCCCTGAGCTGACCTTCTACGGGGGTGATGAGGAGACACACGACATAGCAAAGGTTCTGCACAGACACTGAGCATGCGAAGAGCCACACTCAATCAATCTCTCTGTGAGGACGGCAAAAAGGAAAAAAAAAAAAAAGACAATCATTGAGATCCAGCAGCAGCAGACGTACCTTTGAGAAGGTTCTGGCCGTGTAGCACAACCCTGGGAACCAGCACCGTGTAGAAGTTCTGGGAGAAGCCTGACCTGCATGGAGGTTTTGTGGACAGGCCCACCTTACTCCCCTGCGAGGAAAAAAAAGTACCAGCCTGTAAAGCTTCGGCAAATTGACTGATTTCAGAGCCTTCTTAGGCTGCTAACCAACACATTGCTCACACGGACGACTCTTGAGTGAATGTCACAAACCCCAATTTTATTGTTTGGCTTTTGACTCCGTACGAGACTTGAGTTTGAGTTTGATTGTTTTTGTGCTTTCTACTACCCTTGTTATTCATTGATTGTTTTATTTTTGTTGTATGAATTATTTTGGCCCCATGTCCAGCATTTTGTAAACAGCAGTGGTTGTTTGAACTAAACGATCGGCCACTGTGCAGTTTTGAATAAGAACTGCATTTGAATAAGAGTGAATACGTGCATTTCTGCCAAATATATTAAACAATCGTCTGAAAAGCAGTAAGTGCGCTCGTTATCCCCGTCGGCCCCCGCAACTTCATCGACATCCTGTCTTCACAAGACAATCTTGATTGGGTTGACACGACACATCGAGATATTTCGTTTTGATTTAGTCACACCATTCACATCGTGTTCGCAGTTGTACTGAGAGTTGTTTTTAATCTTTTGCGACATGAAAGAGTTTGCATCGGCGATTCCCAACCAGCGAGCTGCCGATCACGATGGTGTGCCATCGGAGGTCATCAGGTGTGCCGCGGGAAATCATCCAATTTCAGTCCGTTTTTATTTAGTAACTCCAAATAGTGTGCGTTTTTCATGGCTCTTCGCCAGCAACGCGCTAATTGTGGAGCGTTTTCGTGCGGTTATGTTCAGTGAGAGTTTTGTCATGTGTAAGCTTATGTTGTACAGTCATACCTCGGTTTTCGACCATAATCCGTTCCAGAAGGCTGTTCGAAAACCGATTTGTTCAAAAACCGAAACCACGCTCCATTTTTTTTTTTTAATCTTTATTGAACACGAGGAAGCGTCACTTCCTCGTCTACCCGAGGAAGCGTCACTTCCTTGTGCAAGGAAGGCGAGAGCAGTCAAGTGGCGCATATAAGTGCGCTCAGTTTGGTCGAGAACCGATTTTCGGTCGTAATCCGAGGCATAAAAAACTCAAAATTTTTGGTCGAAAACCGATTTGGTCGAGAACAGAGACGTTCGAAAACTGAGGTTTGACTGTATTATGAATTAGCATATATGTTTGAGCATCATATTAGTTCGTGTTGAGATGAGCTAAATTGCTAATAATTGCTTCGACATGTTTTTATGTTGATAGCTTCTGATTGGCTGTTGAAGTAAGTGAAAGCAGGAAGTGATTTTAGTTGCCTGGAGTGTTTTTTCGATCGTGCTGCGGTGCAGAAGTCCTTTTCAATAAAGCTGCGTACAAACGCAATCCATGTCTCCTTTTGCCGTTTCATAAAGTAGATTCATTCCATTCAAAAACTACGAACCCCTCGACTTGCGCATGTAGAATGTAGCCTTGGCTGAAAAAACGCGGGGAAACAATGTTCTATTTTCATCGTTGTTCATTATAAGGGTGTACAGACGCGGCGCAATACGGCAGTAACGACGGCCACAATTTCAACCAAAAAATTGTTCGGCAGTGTCCATGAAAAGTGAGCATCGGATATTTGCACGGAATCGACGTGCAGGTGGCACGAACTCCCCAAGTGGTCACCGGGTCTGTCTGTCTGGCGAGAAAACCAAGCGGAGCGTTTTCACGATCCATGACGTGGCCGAGAAAGGGGCATGTGGATCGCCAAAAACCAAGAGCAACGTGACAAAATGAAAGTTGGAGACGGCGGTGCGTAAATGTGCACGGGCCAAGTTGTGCACAGCCACGACAGAACAAGGAGCCCATTTAAAAAGGCAATCTGCAGCTAAGCGTTGCCGAAAGACCGCTAACGACAAGAGTTGCTGGTGACTTTTTTCACCCCGGTTCGACAAACAAAAACCAAATATTCTCCACGAAAAAGCCGCTCGATGCTCGGACTGCAGTTTTTTTTTTTTGTCATTCCATCGGTGGCAATGCGGGAGAAAGAAAAGTGCTCGTTCCGAGGCCACTCTGGTGCACCGCGCCAGTGCAGCACACTCCCAAAACACACGACGAAGCCGTCGAAGTCACCTTCTTACCCAGGATGCGGCGACGAACAAGGTGCACGCCATGGTGACGCAGCCTGCGTTCATGTTTGCAGAGCGTGGACTTGCGCGGGGAAACGAGAGTCTCGTTCTTTGCTCGGTGGACCTCGGTAAAATCCCGGAGCTCGGCTCTTCCCCCTCGACAGTGCGGCGAGAAAGACGTGCCTGCTCGTCTGGCGCTCAAGTGCCGCTGACAAGAGAGATGCTGAGCTCTCGGCTCTGCTCACAGAAAGAGCCCGGACCGTCGGAGTCGCCGCCGCCGCCGCGTCACAGGAACCCCTCCTCCCCTGCAGCAGGGGAGCGCGCGGAGCAAAGCGCCCACGGTGCACTTCTTCCGACGCTCGCAAAATCAGTTGAGATCATTTAATACGCGCCATTTGAATGCTCAAAGAGTCCAGCGACTGTGTGTGAAGGGAACGTGGCCAAAACATGACGCCAAATACAGTCAAACCTCGGTTTTCGAACGTCTCTGTTTCGACCAAATCGGTTTTCGACCAAAAATGTCGAGTATTTATGCCTCGGATGACGACCGAAATTTGTTTTTCGAACCAAACTGAGCGCACCTGAATGCGCCACTTGACTCCTCTCACCTTCCTTACACGAGGAAGTGACGCTTCCTCGTGTAGCGTTCTATTGTGAGCAGACGTGTTCAATAAAGTTTTTTTTTTTTTTTAAGAGCATGGTTTCGCTTTTCGAACAAATCGGTTTTCGAACAGCCTTCTGGAACGAATTATGGTCGAAAACCGAGGTATGACTGTTGCGCAATCGATGAACAATCGGAACAAGAGATCTTTGTGGACGTCGCCCGATAAAGCCACCAAAACCCAAGTGCAGCAGCAGCTCTCCGTGTCATGTAACGAAGTTCGGCTCGGCTACTTTGACTTTGTTCCGGTGCCGTCGTGTGTATCAAGATGTCAGCATTCACCCTGAAGTTACGCTACATGCTGGCATTGACTGCAATGCTCATAGCCATCGAAATGGCGAAATGCTTCGGGACCTCTTTACACTCATAAACATGTGTTGGACATGCAAATGTGCGAATGTTGAGTATTCGCGGTGCTGCGAATATTATGTATCAAGGGTCCAATCAGATCGTTCCCAATTTCACATCAATGGTATTTTGGTATTGATGACATTGCTGTTTCAATTAAAACGTTCACGTCATGTTTTTTTTTCTTCTTTTAAACAAATGAAAATAAGGAAATTGATCGGTGTCGATGGACATGGTCTGCTATGAAGAATTATACTCAATGCTATTAGCCATCTTATTAATCGTTCGCCACTGTCTAGGTGTCTATTTTGTCCAGGCATGAAGAATAATGAGACTTTATATGGTGGGTCAGGCAGCGGTTGTTCTACGAGGCCTCCCCCGAAATAATTGCCTGGCATCTGTGTGAACTATGCCTTTAACTGGTCTCACAATTTAATCATGTTGACATTTCCGAAGCCTCTGATCCGTGCCTCAATTTCCATATCTGAGAGGTCATGACAATTTAATCCCATCAAAAGGAATGGGACAGTATTGCAAGTGTCAATCATTGCGGCGGAGCATTTCCAGGGGATACAAAAAAAATCGACACGCTCCATCATGAATAACTCACTTGAGGAGCGAGTGCACTGAAGGAGATACGGTGTGTCGGACAAGTCATCCCTGTTCAAATAGCAGCTTTTTATTGGATGAAAACTGAGACGAAGCACTTTTTTTTTTCCCCTGGTGCTTCTAAGAAAACAACCAGTCTCCATATGTTTTGCGGACTTGGAGAAGGCGTTCGGCCGCGTCCCTCGGGGAGTTCCGTGGGAGGCGCTTTGGGAATATGGCACGCGGAGCCGCCCGACACGGGCTTTTCAGTCCCCGTTCCACCCATGTCAGACTTTGGTCCGCATTGTCGGCAGTGAGTCGGGATTGTTTTCAGTGAGGGTTGAACTCGGCCAAGGCTGCCCTTGATCACCGATTCTGTTCAGAACCTGTGTGGACAGAATTTCCCAGCGCAGCCGATGCAGCGAGGGGGTCCGCTTGAGTGGCCTCAGTATTGCATCTCTTGCATTCTCTTGCTCACCGTTTTTTGCGAAAGACCACCGTCGAAAGTACGAAAGCGAGAAAGGTTCGATGGGGAAGCTTTTGCTCGCTACGGGGGATCGTGAACAACAACAAAGTGTACTGTATGTGGACGGAAGACGCCCCATCATATCACGGCATAAGCGCATCAGTGTAAAAGAAAAACAATAACGCAGAAAACTGTCTTGTGAATAATTCAGTCGGCGATATAGCGGATTAGGCTTGATTGAATTTTGCCTGTGCGGTGTGGCAGTGCCTGTCATCAAACAAACAAAGAGACGGGCAACCGGAAAGAACAATCCACAACCGGCATGGCAAGTCCTTTCAAGGGAGCCGAATCAGTCCGCTGTAAGGATCAAACATAGACTACCGCATTTCACCGGGGCTGGACAAAACCACGTGGACGTCACGCCGGCACGGGTGGTCTCTCAGACGCCATTCTCAGCGGAAGAGCACTGAACCGTTGGCCTTATGAAGCCCGCTCTCCGTCCACACGTCGGGAGAGTTTGATTACAAAAAGCCAAGTCTGTGTGCTTGGGTGAGTTGAGAATGGAGCTCTGCCTGCCTGAAAATAGATGTCGAATTTCATATTCAGTGTCTGTCACCAGTGGATATGGAAGCGTATGCGGTTCCAACATCTCAATATTCTTTGTGAGGCACCGCATCAGCTGTGATTGATTTGCTGTAAGGAAATATTCAAAATGGCTGGCGAATAACGGACGGCATTAGCATTAAAATAGGTATTCATGAGAGCGGATACATATGTAATACGAGCATTTCATGATTCGTTTGCTGAACCTGATCGTATCACCATTCATAGCAAGTGTCTTATTCCCCCCCCACCGATACGCCCGCAGTTCATTTGGCAGCAGCGGACGCCCGATCGAGAGCAGATGTAGCCTGTAACCTGCGGGGATATTGGGAGGAATGTGAATTGATGCTCAGTTATTCTTCGGGCCGTGGAAGCCAATAGGAGGAGGCGAGGCTGGCTCCGTCCGCACAGGCCGATTGCCTGATTGAGATCCGAGGTGGGAAAGGGTCTTGGCGACATCATTCTCATCCGTCATGTTAGCACAACTTTGAAAACAGCAGCGCATATTGGCACCTGGAACCAGAGGGAGAAATTAGCCTTCCGCCGTATTCAAAATATACGGTCGTCTCACCTCCGCGTTATGTGAAACATTCATACACGTTGGACAATACCTGCCGTCTTCTGCGAATGCAGCTTCCCCTCCATTGTCATCTATCAGTTCAATCTTCGAGTTTGCATAGTGCAGGCGCCAGCCTTTTTCGAAACCGGAGTCTGTTTGCAAATGTTAAATGTAATGGAATTCAGGAGACATCTGCGACACGGCCCTCTGTAGTGCCGCGGTTGCACCCCCCGCCCCCTCCTCCATTGACAAAATGGTTCGAATGGTGTACATAGTTGTCATACAGCTTGCCCTTTTAAAAATTTGCTCCGCCCTCTGCGTCTCCTTCCAGGTAGCGATATGAAATATTGACTGTTCTCACATTGGGCTGCAACCCGCAGCCCTCATTACGCCGCGCCGCTATACTCGGCTATCAAAGTGCTGGCACAGCAAAGTGAAGGGCGGAAGGAGTGGAGAAGCAGGAGGCGGCTATACAATGGCTGAGGATTTAACAGACAATATGAGAAATTGTTTACACTGTAGCGAGGGGGGTTGGGGGCAGGTGGAGTCCCAAATAATGCGCAAGCACAAGTCTTATGGGGTGCTATTCAGGCACTCGGGTCGATGAATAAGAAAAATACGGAGGGACGTGCGCTTCCAAAAAAATAAACAATTGCAAATCAAACTGAGCCAAATGTGAAGGAAAGTTGAAATGAAGCACCGGGGTCAACTGCCAAGTGACCGCTTGGCTTTCTGCGGCACACTTGCCACGTGTACGTCCCCTTGACTCACATGTGAGACGGAAACAGTCTGCTCACGGTGTCTCACGAAGTGTTGTCGCGGCGGTGCTTTAGCAGCAGGGAGACTAACTTTGTAGCTTCGTTCTCTTTAAAAGAAGGATAAAAGACAAAAGGTAGCACCATAGCAAAAAGAGGAAAAAGGCCACAAACGAGCATCCGGTAGATGAAATAGACTAAAAAATACCTGCAGACCGGCATCACCGCGATTCATATTGGAAAGCTCAACGTGAGTCTTTGAATGAGGTCTGCCATATTGCAGGATAAAGTGCAGAATAGAACGCGGTGCTTTATCATCTCAAATTAGTCATCGCCACGCAAATAGCCAAGATGAGGCAGACTCCGCCAGACAGACCCGAGGGGGGCTCGAGTTGAGGCGTCCCCACAGATGCACAAAAATGGCTCTTCAGTCGTGTCGGCGGGGTCGGACACAGGAACTCGTGAATGAGGCTGGATTTTGCCGTGCATCTTTTTCAGTGTGTTTTTGTTACCAACAAGATTGAAAGGCTCTCGATCAAGATCTGTCCGCATGTTAATATCCGAGCTACTCCGGTCACTACGACAAGGGGGCATGTAAGACCTTAACAAAAGAGCACAGACCATTTGAACCTTTCTCTGGGCCGAGGCATTTTGTTTTGAGCCGGGAGAAGCACATGACAGCTTTAACCCCAACTTGTGTGCAAACAAGAGAAGTGGAATCATGATGCGCAACGCTAATCTGCAACCTCCCCCTCAAACGGGACTTCATTGGTTTAGTCCGCCGCAACTCGTGTTCATACCCACGACAGACAACTCCAAAAGTCGTGCGTGGCTTACGTTGAAAAGTAACGATAGGAACTCACGCCGTTGGTCCGATGCAGGTGCCCGTCCATCGAGGACATCTCGCAAATGATGCCGGATGCAGTTTTTGTCGACATCACACAATGAGAACATATTGTCGTGATTGCTCCGCGGCTACCTGAGATACTTTGTTTCGTCCCGTGAGTGATATCAACAGTCGCAATTACACCAAAATTGGAAGAAACCAACACGTGACAAAAAAAAGAAAAACAGCGAGGCGCTGTTTTCTTACGTTGGAAGACACAGACGCATTTGCCGTTTTGTGCCTCGTTAGCTTGTCTGAATCCTGCCTGTGCCAAGTATGAATTGGCTCCTCCTTTTGCTATGGGGGCGGATTCCCCGTCGGACAGGAGGGCGTGCGGAGGCCTTCGCAACATTGCCATGGTACCATGCGATGTGATCCAATGAAGATGTCGCAGCGGCTTCACCGCAGCCAAAACTGGTCCTGTCCAAATTGAGGCGGCTTTGAGCCACTCTCAGGTGTTTAGAGAAACATCACTTCATTAGCCGAGGCACACGCCAGACACACATAAGGGCCAGCCATCTGCTCCCCGAGCCTCGCCAAGGTTAAATATCCACTTGGAAATATCGAGAGAGAAGCAGTGATGTGTCGACGCCACGATGAAAGGAAAGCAACATCGTCAAAATAGCCTCAAGCCACCCAGAAAACTACAAAAGTCGACTTTGCAAAAAAGTCTGATTGTGCAAATCGATAGAAAAGGGCTGACTGTGGTTTCCGACAAGCAAAACATGCAACGTGCGCTGTCGTCATTAGATTCGTGTCGAAACGGCAGGATTCGAGACGCTGCCCAACACGGAATTGCCGATGTGCACGCACCGAAACGTGCAGTCGGAAGATGAACAGAAACGAGCAAAGAAACAACCAGACGAAGTATCGGCGGGTGATTTTAACCTCTCGTCAAGCACTAAAAGGCAGAGGCGTGCGCCCGTGGTGGTCTAACCTGCTGGTGGTCAGCCGAGGGTGAATCGTCAGTCAGATGTAAAAGTGGATTAACAGAGCATGAACGGAGCCTGCATTAGCACACATTATCGGGAGAGATGTTGAAGGTTATAATCCAGAATGACTTCTTTGTATTTTGCTGGCAAGTCCTGCGTTTATAGGCAGACAATTATTGCGACACATCATGCAGATGAGGAATAGGACAGAAGACAACCCTTGACTGATCCCTTCAAAACTATGAAGAGTAGGCAAGTTTTACAACCTTATCAAATGATACCAGTGAAAACCACAAACTCTTTTTCCCCATTAGCCTTCCATCTGACGAGCTCCCCCCTTGTATTTCTTTGGCAGCACCCCACGAAGGGAAAATCAATCGGGCCTGCTCTAATTCAACACAAAAACGGTGTGAACCTGTATCGATACATGGCTGTGTGCGCTGGATGAAATGCCACTTTTAGCGACGTCATTAAAAAAAACAAAAACAAAAAACTAATACTCATAATAATCAAGATCAATTGACAGAATGTCGCCTTATAGTTAACACGTCCACTTCAGTGTTCTACGGTTCCATATTGAAATCCCCGTTCAGGCCCTCCTACGTGCTAAAACTTGCCAATTCAAATTGCGGCGTCTACTGTAGAATCCCAACAGGCCTGAAAGAGTCTTCAAGATTATTGCTCTCAGTTTGATTCCAATTGCATCCCATCAATCTGGAATAAACAACATATAAAAGCCACCAGGTGACCCGGGCCTTAATAATGACTTCAGAGATTCTGTGCACATCAAGTGCTCACCCAGACGCCGGGGTGACTTCGGAGAGGAGCGGATGGCCTAATTCTACTCATTACCCAGCGAGATACAGATGAGTTCTTCCATTAGCAAGGTCATCCTGAGGTCCTCAGAGCCTCGCGCTTAATCCTCGATGCAAACCATTTCGGGAGGCAAATTCTGTAAAGCAGCAATTTTGGTTTTGAAGGATGCAATTTGAAATATCTTCTCGAGGTGGCGTGGCAAAGTGTTTGCCATACTCGAGGGAGCAATGCTTTCAAAAGACACTCATTCTGAAAGATGGACATTTCTCCCCAAAATGGGGGGGGGGGGGGGGGGGGTTGTGAACTGAACACGGCGCTTCTCTTGAGACACAGCTGCAAATCCATCATGCGCATGACATGGCCGCAAATGTTCTTTTGCACAGACGAGAGATGTTCAGATACTTTCATCATGCTGGATCAATGGACAAGATCACACATTCGAGAAGACCATCGTGCCTTGCGGTGGAGGAGGAGGATCAAACATCAAATTAAGGCTGATTTAGAGCCCTTTAACCGTCTCTCACTCAAACAAACGAGGCTAGTGGGATTTCTTATCTGGTGTGAAAATACACCATCATTTCTCTTTTGCACTCACTCTCATTGCTTCTATGGCAACCGACCAAATGACTCAAGTAAATATAAATGCGCATACAGCGTATGCGCAATGCGCGCAAAGCTGGCAGTTCTTACCTTGCGGGGACGTCATTTATTTTTGCTTTACGTGGCTGTGCCTAACAAACAGCGTTAGTTGTCTTTGCTCGCTTGTACACAAGGGGTAAAACGAAAACACTGAAAATCTGATTTAGAAACCGACTTTTCAAGCATATAATGCAAAAAAAAAAGAAGAAAAAAAAACGTTTGTTGGGACTTTGGGCCTGTCCAAACAGTGAGTCACATAAGCGAGACTATTTGTTGACGCACAGCAGACTTTTTTTTAATCGGAGCTTGAGACCGCCAGAGGGTGTGTGTTCTGAGGTCCCGGCCAGTACTCGGACCATGAAGGGCAGCAGCTTGGACAATTACACGACATGTAGATACACTTGCATTAAATTAAGGCTGCAAATAATTTTCACTCGTGTGCAGACATAGTCTGTCATCCTGTGATGCTTTTTACCTCTCTTTTTAATAACATTTGAGGTCAAGCCTGATAATTGGATAACAATGGACGATAACATACTGGTCTGCGATTGGCTGGCCACCAGTTGAGGAGGGTGTTCCCGCCTACTGCCCGAAGACGGCTGGGATCGGCTCCGACCCTCCTGAGGAGAAGCCGATCGGAAAATGGATGGATGGACTGTAACATATCGGCAATATCGAAAAGTGTTTTTCACAAAGACAACTCAAGCCAATCAAAGCACTTCCCTCCTTCACTACGTCATCGCGTGCACTGGAGTGAGAAATCCAGCCGTTTACAGAATAGCTGGATGTGTGAGCGGTGTCTACGGTTCTTGGGCAGACAGGAAGGTGGAGACATGTGGGAGTCGGCGCTGTTTGGTTCAGGTCAGGAGAGCAGCAAAGAGGAAATGAAGGAAGACAGGTACCTCTCTCTGCGGTGAGCCTGTGACACTGCCGGGGACCCTGTCAGGACTGCTTTGCTGCCTGTCATGCGGAAGCCTGCAATGGCGCAGGTAGGCCGGGCCTCCGACACGAGGAGGCCCTTACGTGACAACAGGTATGTGCCAATCTATTCCAGGTCAAGAGGGGGCTACCGGCTTGCTGATTTGTCACATATTTCCGTCACACGCGCAAAGCAGATGCTATTTGGACGCAAAGCTCCATTCTCGTGGCTTTCAAGTTCTTTGACAAAGTGACTTAACGACTGTTGGTTCTTCTTTGTTTCGTGGAAGGGTACCAATAATTTTGTCTCTCGCCGTCTCAGCACTCTGGTGTGTCAATGTCAGCGCAAGTGGTTCTCGCTTGACGCCACCACAACAAACCTTGAATGTTTGTCATAGATCCGTGGGAAACTGCAGCTGGTAAAGTGTTGAGCGCTGCCATCATCAGCAAGCTAACAATTATGTTTCTGAAAGATGACAAACAGCCTCCCATCCAAAGGCATTGAAGCGCCGAGGCCAATTTATCTATTGCGCTCAACTGAAATCATGCGGTGTTGACATCAAAAGGCGATTATGAGCGTTTTTATATCCCGATATTTACATCTGCTCCTGATTTCAGAAAAAAAAAGTCTTAGAATTACTTGGAACAGAACATCCTTTCTGTCCGTGAGCAAAAGTATTGAAATAGATGAACTTGCCTATTGAAGTGAATTTCGTCGTAAAGCGTTTGCTTGCAATACCGGCGTCATTTTCTCGGCAGTGCGGCCGTGCCAGAGCCTACCCCAGCTGTCTTCGGTCGGGCGACACCCTCAATTGGTTGCCAGCCAATCACAGGGCACACCTCAGGACAATTCAGGGCGTTCAACTTTCCATGCATGTTTTCGGAAACCGAGGTGCCCGGAGAAAATCCACGGCGAGAACATGCAGACTCAATCTGCATTGTGAGGCGGACGTGCCAACCAGTCGCCTGTCTCCGTTGACTTCACAGCTCCATTTTTCACTGCTACCGTGTGTTACATCAATGAAAATGAGTCAGGCCACGCAAGCTCATCCTTCACACATATATGCTTGTTTGTTTGGGATTATGAGCCAATGCTTTTTCTCTCTGCAATTGAATTGTTGCTATGTTTAAAACTTGGCGACGTCACTGCATTAGTCCAACCCATTGATCGTGCATTTTCATTTCTATCCATCGGGTCCGCCATTCTCCATGATGCTTATCCTCACAAGTGTGGACTCTTTTGGCCACCACTACATATCCTTCATTTTATCATTTTAGACATTCAGAGGTGGACCTGCTGGCATGTTCGGAGTCATTATCCTGCTGACCATCCTAAAAGCACTCGAGCTTGAGGGCAAGAACTGATGGTCGTACGTTTGCCTGCCTGATTTTCAGGTAAAAATCTGAATTTACTGTTCCATTGCTCACAGCAAGTAGTCCAAGTTCTGAAGTAGCAAAGCTGCCCCAGAGCGTCACACTACCACCACCGCGTTTGACTCGAGGCATAATGTTCCTTTCATCAAATTCTGTGTATTTTTACACCAGATGCATCATTTGTCCCCACAGTCCATAGCATGTCTCTGAAAGTCTGAGAAGAAACCAATTCTATAAACAATAGCAGAGTGGATCCAGTTATCTTATTTGGCGGATGAAGTTTTAGATTCTCTGCTCTTTCAGGAAAAAAAAACAGCAGGTGTGGTCACTAGAGGGAAGAAACTGTGAAACTTTCACATGTGTTCTGACTGAGGACTGCGCTCATTCTCAAGTCAGTCTTCTGCACATGTACTGCAGATAATATTCGACAGGTGAGCAATATAGAGGAGAGAAGGAAAGTGTGTGCTCACACACACACACACACACACACACACA
The DNA here is from genome assembly GCA_901007745.1 of Hippocampus kuda. NCBI lineage: Eukaryota > Metazoa > Chordata > Actinopteri > Syngnathiformes > Syngnathidae > Hippocampus > Hippocampus kuda. The sequence continues at coordinate 36,962 of CAAKHF010015635.1, forward strand.
CGCACGCACATGCTTCTCACAGGAACACTTGGAGGAAAAGGATCAAGATGCTACACTTGAGTGGGCACTCACACTCACTCCACACATTTGTACTACGGGTGAAAGCTGATATCAGGCCCAGATCAGTGCAAGGGGAGGTCGGGGACATACTGTCAGAGTTCTTTTTCCCAGAAGACCCGACAACAGCTTGGCTGAAAGGGAAGACAGCTTCTCTCGATAGTCACTCCAGCTCCTTTCCTCTTCGACATGCACACAGACACACACACATGAATCCCTGACCTCTGCGGTGTGAAAGGGGAGGGTACTTTGGGTGCCAAGCGAAGCTCGGGACCTGTCACATGGATACATCCAACACCCACTTGACAGGAAGGAAGTTCAGATGTCAGTTCCCATCATGCAGGCAGAAGATGAGAGGCCAATTCCTCAATTCAGCGAGCAGAGACCGCATTCAGCCGATACCTTTCCATCCCCACTTCCGCCCTCTGCTCAACATGAAAGTCTGACCGTGAGTAGCCATAACGGCACGTTTGAAATCACCTTTTCTGAATGTGGTCATCGTCAGGGAGAATGGCACAATGAATGTTTTGAAACAAGACCGGCTATATTTGCATATTTGCACTGAGGATTGAGAGGAAGAAATTTCATCTATGCTGCATGTCATATGTAGGCATATTTGACAATAAAGATGACCTTGAGCTTGACCTTGAAGACGCCAAGCTGGCTCCTTTCAGGCGTGTGTGTCTAAACGCTGGCTTCTGCAAACGGCGGCAATGAGACGTGATTCCTGGCATCCAATCAGATCGTTGTGCAGCAGCCCTTCCTTGCCCACACCGCTTGCGTATATGGAAATCTTTTTCAAAAATGTGAAACGGATGCCCGCTCTCCCTTTCGCCCGTCTGTCCCGATGGAACCCATCTAATCGACGACACAAGAGGAACGCATTGCGGTCATGCGATTAGGACTCGCCTCTTTCCCGATGCAAAAGTTTGCTAATCGGCAGTGACTTATGGCGATAATAAGCGCGCTTCCTTATCATGAGATCGTAAATGCAATCATCTGTCGGTTGACTCATGATTCGTCTCCACTCCCAAAAGAGAGAGAGGCCATCGTTGTAAGCTTCTGACCGATGTTGCGTGAAGACCTGTTTTTCAAAAGCGCACTGACGTATTGCAGTTGCGCTCCCTGAAAGACGGAAGGATGCATGGAGTCCAACAAAGAGGCCTCCGTTTTGATCCGTGACAAGAGGTACACGCTTTCCTGCACAGGCTCAGCCCGCAAAAGGTTGAAGGTGCGTCCAGTCGGCTTCCTTTACCCTATGAGGGACGCGTCTCCTTGAGGAAGGCGTTTACTGCGCGGGACAGTCGTTATTTTTGGGAGACCAAAAGAAAATGGGGGAGCGCGCATCCAACGGTCAACGGTGATGCTGTCGCTCTGCCCCTCAGGAAACCCGCTGTGGGTCTGTGGCTACGGGTGGAAAAGCTTTTGGAAGGGAGACAGGCGGAGAGATTAGAGAGTCTCACTTTTCTCCGGAGTAATGCATCCGTCCCTGGAGGAGAAGGAAGCAGAGAAAGGGGCCACACAAGCATATTGAGCCGCTCGGAATTTCACGAGATCGATGCTGATGTGGAACCACCCGAAGGCAGCGCAGTTGCACTTGAGAACGAGAGCCCACCCTGCCGCGTCCAGAGCAGGCGAAGAAGAAAAATCCATCGTTGATGCGTTGATATTAATCATGAAATCATAGCGGCTCGTGGGAGTAGGAGGTCTGCGTTCTCAAGATGTGTCGCGATCAAATAACATCTTCCACCATCTCTCAGGTAACGTGCCTCGCGGTAAACAAAGCTGCTGCCCACACAGCCGAGCCGTCTGCAAAGCTTACCTCTTGAGCTGCAGCCGACGGGGGAGCGCATGTATGGAAATGAAAAGCCCGCCTCTTTTGTTTCTTTCTTTCATGGTTTGACGGTGACCTCGTTCGAAGAAATATCCCCAATTGCAGCGTGTCCGCAACCTCTCTCGCCTCCGACTCCCTGTGGGATGATGTGTCACTTCGTGTTTAACGGTGCACATGGAAGCACCCGGTGTGACCTGCAGACTGAATTCAAAGCGATGTATTCCTGGCAATGTGACACATCCTCAAGCAGTTTCAAACAGAAACTGAACACGACCCTCAGCTGCTCAGCATACATGCAGTGCCTGATCGATGGGCCGTTCCGTTGGATCGCCGCCCTTTGTTTATTGTCACGCTCTCGCAGTACCCACATCCTATCGCCGCTCTGAAGACACTTATTGACGTTCTCCGAACGTGTATTGGCCAATCTCAGGCAACTTAATTCTTTTCCATTGGACCGAAACTCCTGAAATGGGGCTTGAAAGCAACAGGACTTCGAGTTTAGAACCGAATGAACAAATACATGAAAAGCAGGCACATGGAATTTAAGCACACGACAGTGATTCAACAAACTAACAAAAAAGAACAAGAAAATCAAACCCCAAATGATTTTAGTTACCTAAAAAAAAAAAAATCTGAGCACGAATGGCCTTCTCTGTTCAATTGGATCAACATGCTGGACATGTTGCTTAGTAACCCCCTCCCAGAGTCGGGAGGGGGTTACTAATGAAATATATTCTCATACGGTTACTATTTATGTCACGGTTAGCCTGGGGGCGAGGACCCAATTGCAGGGATGCGAGGCAGGCGTGCACTCCAAAAATCCATTTGATTACAGAAGAACAAAGACGGCGAACGAGGTACTTGGATTAATCCAAAACACTCAATAAACATAAGTCCAAACAAGGTTCACGGCACCAAAACAAACACTCGGAAAAAGACTTGAGTTGGACAAAGACGGAGAAAGCAATCGAAACCGGCAATGAGCCGACAGGACGGAAAGAAACCAGAAAACACGAGCAACTGACGAGACGACGAGGAGAACCAGGATGATGAGACACGCGGGAACTGATTGGTCAACACGAGGGAGCGCAGCTGGACACAATCCTGTCACGAGACAGACGTGGAGAAAAAAAAAAAAAGGGACACAAGGAGAACATGACAAAAATCAAATTGAATCAAACCCAAAACCCCCAAACACCGAGCATGACGTAGACGTCATCATTCATCTTTTTCGGTGTGGCAACGGCAGTGGCAAAAGGCACCTTCTCTCATTTTCATCCATTTTCCAATCGGCCGTCTTTGGGCAGGGCGCACCCTGCGCCTTTGCACGCTGAGGCGGACGTGCTCATCGGTCGACCACCTCGACGCCTCGTCTCAATTTCATTTCCCAGAAATCCTCGTTGGATACAACACTTCAAAACCAACGGCACCAAAAAGATGCAAAGTACATCGAACGCAAAACCCAAGGTGAGCTGGTCGCATCTCGTGGGGCTGAGAGCGAGGAACTGGTGCAAGAAATCTCATTTCCCTGCCCTTGTACATGACACCGCGCACGTGAGCAACATCCGTTTGTTTTCCCGCTACACAAACGCTGCCAAGATACGTGAGAGCGCTTCGTGCCTTTCTCTCCTCTTGACAAAGGAGATGCGCAATCGGTCGCAGAAGCCGTTCTTTCTCGGTTGACGAAGTGGGATGTGGAGATGAAATATCTCAGAAGGGAGGGCAAAAAGAGGCAGCAAATTGAGTGGCCGCGTGAGTTGAGGTCGGCAGCAAATCAGCTCACTTCAGCCCGGTGCATTATTTACACGTTGCGAAAGCCACGCACGACGCCAAGTGCTTGTTCCTCTCACCGGTAACACCAAGGCTACCGCAGAGACAAGAGCAGGGTTTTCGTGTGCATATGACACGGCGAGCCGCAAGAAAACCAGGAAACTCAGGCAAAAAAGAACTAGGTGGTATCCCATTCAGGTCAGCCATGCGTCGGTGCTCCCGAGGAAAGGAGGTCGGTGCTTTGAGCCCCAGGACTCGAACTTTGGGACATCCGCTATTGTTGGCGAGGCCAGCGACCCAAAGCACAGAGCCGTCTCCTGAACTGTGAAAACACTCGTCGGACTCGACGAGGGCTAGGCCGCGATGTCCGTATTTACCTGACACCGTGACACCACCGTCACATGTTCTTTAGTCATGGCGGTCGGCCGGTGGCCGCAGAGGACAACACCACCAACACCCACGGCTTGGAAGTTGTCTGGATGACCGTGGCCGGCTGAGCACAGAGAGTGGAGTTCTGCCCGGTGGAGCAGAGGCCGACAGAGGAAGCTGGCCGGGAAGGCCAATGATCAACTCGTGGCCGTTTCATCCTCACCGGTGTGAATGTCAAGCGCGGCCAGGGGCGGCGCTTCCCAATGACATCCAACTCAACAGGGCCTTTGTCGCGGTCACGCAGCGAGGTGATGGTGGACCCAAAAAAGCAGGCAAGAGGGAGGAGCAGGGTGTACTTCACAAATTGTATTAAAACAGAAAACTAAATCCAAAACAAAGTCCCAAGAACAAAACAAATCCAAAGTAACAAACAAAACCATGGCAGAAACTAAAACCTCTCAGAAAACTAAATCCAAAACAAAGTCCCAAGAACAAAACAAATCCAAAGTAACAAACAAAACCATGGCAGAAACTAAAACCTCTCAGAAAACTAAATCCAAAACAAAGTCCCAAGAACAAAACAAATCCAAAGTAACAAACAAAACCATGGCAGAAACTAAAACCTCTCAACAACAAAAACATGACCGAAACATGACCGAACAAACAAAAATGACAGCAGCAAAGAAACAGCAACAAACAAACATGACAGTAGCAAAGAGCACCAATGACCTGACCACGAGTAGTCGGCCGGGAGTCCTTTTAAAGCCACTAATTACCTAACGATCAACAGGTGCGCAGCTGCATGGCAAAGCCCCACAGTGCCACCTGTTGGTCACAAACCGAAACATGACAGCCGCCCCAATGCTCACTCAATGGAACTCCATTTTCTGAACAACCCGGGTCACCAGTGCTTCTCCTGTCCACTTTCACCGTCCTGGAGCCGCCAGCTCCGCCGGGCCAGCTGGCCTCGTTTGTTGCAGTTACGCGGCGTCGAGGACGAGGGGGCTCCGGTTGGCGTTGCCTGCAGAACGTCGGGCAGCAAAGTCGACCAGAATCTGCAAAAAGTCTCCGGGCTGCTGGATGATTCCTGTAACTCGAACAAGGCCTTCATTGCAATGATGAGGATCTCGGTTATTTGTCAGCAGCGCAGAATGACTCACTGGTTAATAACCAGCAAAGGCGGAGAAAGAGAAAACGAGAAAAGACTGAACGTTCCATTAAGTGGCAAATGCAAGATCTGACAGCCAAGGTAAACTCATGTAAAATAACTTTGTTTGTTTTACAAGAAAGGACCCCGGGGCCCCCTGGAGGGGATGATATGTCATCTTCCTTCCACTGACAGCTGCCACATCCGATAAAACACACTTGTGACTGTACTTTTGAAACAGACGCTCGATTTTAAAACAGGCTTTTCCATAATAAAGAGCTCCTTCACAAAGAAGAAGAATGTGGGCTCGTATTCTATTCTAAATTCAGGTTAAGATGGAACGCTGTCATGGATGCGGTAAAAAAAACAACAAAAAAATTATTTTTGAAAAAAACAAAGCCTCTTCAGAGTCCATCTGATGACAGATCGATTCAAATGCGGTTGCTGGTCATTCATTTATTTGGCCCTCAGAACAGGATCTTCTGAAAAAGGCTTTTCAATATTCATGTCAGTTGTGAATAAAAGAAAGGAACTTGTGTCACCCAGATGTGTTTACATATTGAGCAGTGGTCCTGCATTTCGTTTGTGGGGGTGATGGGGGGGCGGGGGGTTGTCTCGGCTCTTCAGATAAAAGGAAAGGGAGAGTTCAAGGTCGGGACACTGTCAGATGATTTGCAAGTGGCAACACACGTACGCTATCCCTTTGAAAATTGAACGCTTTGTTTCATCATCTTCTACATCGTCTTCTCCAGGTTTGAATGTGCACGGCTTCATTGAGTGCGATCAACAACATTTGAAGATCGAGCAGAAGAAGAGCCGTATTATAACAGAACAGAGATTCTCTGTATTGTACTCGTTAAAAATGATATAAGGCAACAATTTTGGATCTTGGTGAGGAGAAGTGAGAGAGAAAATGGGTTGATGGGATCATTGGAGCTCCAGAGAAGCAACACAATGGAATCGTAGTCTTGTTTTGTTTTTGTTTTTTTAATCATTGGAAGAACCTTACTTATGTTGATGATGTCTACGAGAAAGAGAAATTGTGGAGTAACAAGCCATGGAGGAACTAGCGTTTAAAAAAAATAAAAAAATAAAAAAGCTTGATGCTGTCGGTGTTTAAAAAGATATCTTCGTACCAGGCGACAGAAGGCAATCGCATATGATTAACACCATGCTGACTCTTGCTGCTAAATGCTTGAATGTGTGTGTGTGTGTGTGTGTGTGTGTGTGTGTGTGTGTGTGTGTGTGTGTGTGTGTGTGTGTGTGTGTGTGTGTGTGTGTGTGTGTGTTTTAAA
>CAAKHF010015635.1:45475-58990 GCA_901007745.1 Hippocampus kuda
TAAAAAAAAAAAAAAAAAGGGGGGGGGGGGGGGGGGGTGTGATGACGCAAGTAGGAAGTAATCAATATTTGAAATCAGAAGAAAGGACAGCAGTGCATGAAACAGTTTGATGACGCTGAGTTTCCTCGTTCCCTTTTTCGGGTCCATCCTAACCCAGCAGGAGGCGGGCCAGCCAGTGGGCCTTGTGGACCCCGTCCAAATTCACCATTGGTTCCTCCTGGTGGGATTGTATTGAGTATGTGTCATCCAGAGACCAGATGAGGAGAGAATCGATGCTCTACTGGCTTTGTGGACAGGATTTTGCTGCAATTAGCTTCCATTTCTCGGTGTCATACCCCAGATGATTTTGTTTCGACAGAGGCGAGCTGGTGAACGGCAATATGCAGAGATGAAAGGAAGGCTCCGGACAACAACCAAGCGCAGCGTCGGGATTATCACCCACGATAATGGGATTTTTATAAAAAAATATATGTTTTGTTTCTGATTTCTTCCCCTGGCGCAAGGTTTCACAGAGTGTCTGTTTTCATGTCAAAGATGGAGTTAGGTGTTCCTGTTTGCCAACTGTTTGTGATGACCGTTTTGGGCATGTGAAAGGTCATGAAGTGTCAGGCCTGTCACTGTTTGGGAGGAGGTGCCCCGGGTCAAACGCAGACTGTGACTGTCGACGTGTGGCCACACTCCTAACTGGCCTAACGGGCCTAACGGGCAAGACTAATAGTCCAATGGCCCGCCGTTGCTCGTCTCACTGACAGCGACTCAGCAGGGCTCTTACCTGGGAGCTCCCAGCGAGCGAAGACATATGAACAACTTGCGTAGGTGCTCTTCATCGTGGCCGACGTCATTTAGGGAATGCCGAGTCATGACGTTTTGGTAGACTGAGGAATACGTGATTGCTTCGCGCCCCAGTGTTGATCATTCCATTGGGACTGGTGACTCCACATTGGGGGCAGGGAGAACAGTGCACTTTTTCTTTTGCGCTCTCTCCACACTGTGAAGAAAACCTTCATGTTCATCATCACCATTTGCGGGTGGATGCGATTAAACCTGGGGCAAACGTGCCAAGTTCGTAAAGCATCAAATGATTTGAAATTAGCCTTCCGCCCTCTCAGGTTGCGGAGCGTGACGCACACACATTTGCCTCGCGGACCGGTGCCCCGGCCAGCGAATGACGCTCTGAAGCTTCAAGGAAATTCACTCACCGACTGTGGAAGCGACGTGTCTGCTTCCTGCCTCCCTGAATAGCTGTGGATCATTATCAGTGATGGAGAGTTGTTTTTTTTTGTTGTTCTTCTTCTTCCTTCTCTGCGGGTTGGCAGGCGCTTTGTTTTCAGGATGGAAACATCCTAACTCAGCATTTGTGCTGATGGATGGAGCCTCGATGCAGCAGAAGCGTTTTTTGACCATCCATCCGTCACATCGTTATTCAAGGCAATCGTCTTGTGTATGCCCCCTCGCATGTTTGCGTCTTTGGAACGGAACGGACGGGTGGTGAGGCTATTACGGGCAATTATATTCCGAGGCATTTGGGGCCTCAGCCGCCACACTCCAAACCAAAAGCTGCATGTACTTTGATGAATTGCTGAATTCAGCAGTGAGTACACACGGCTATTGGCGAGGCTGCAACTCACAGATTGTTCGAGGGTTGTCAACTACTCCGCACGGATTTAGCGCGGTACGCTTTCGAGAGGGGTCATTTAACGAAGCTGATTGAATTCTCCTTTCATATAAAATTTCATTAGACAGACGGCCAGACGCTCTGACCGACGGCCAGATAGACGCTTACGGCGAGTGTATTCATTTTGTGGCCTTTGCAGGATAGAGTCATATGAGTACCTCCATATTGGAGACGCCCCAGACGGCAAAGGTGGTCAAGGGCTGCGTCAACAGGGTTGATGGGGCATGGCCAACTCCACTTCAAAAAGCTGTACAATCTGAACACGTGACCAAGATGTTGGCAGAACCACAAAAGGTGCCGGACGCTCGAGCGCAAACTGCAAAATCTGAACTTGAATGCGGGCAGGTCCCAAGTGTTGCAATAATCACGTTCATAGAGAAATAAAAGATGTGCCAAAAAAAAAAAAAAAAGAAAGAAAGTCCATCCAAGGGCTAATGACTCAACGTCCACTTCTCAGACTTCCACCGCTTCCCTCACGTTGTTTATGTCTGGCATCCATCGTTGCTGTTGGCTTCGGAGCCGTCTGTGTTGTGGTTTTCATGCCTATCTAACGTCCGCATCGTAATTAATGGCTGACCACGGGCGTTTGCTTCATGACTAAACAAAACAATATCAACTGATGACAACCACGTCGCCGCCTCAGGCTCGCTGAGATTTCATCCAAATGTCATTGAACCAAAACATATTCATGTTCACTCCGATCATATCGTGCGGTGAGTGATGACACCTTCTGGGTTTTTTTTCTCCATCAATCCATCAGAACAACGCACGAAGGGAGACGGCGCTCCCGTTGTTTCTCTTGTACACATTCAGTGGGGAGGAGGATTCTAATATTGACCTTGAAAACAAGGCTACTCGGTGAGAGTTGAGGAAATACAGGATGATGGCTTTCCTTTCCATGTCAACCGCGCTGGTGTGATGCAGGAGAGACTTGTTGCAACATAGCACGAGACAATTACGGAGAGCAATCGATAAAGCTTCCGGAGCGCCCTTCGTTTTTATTTGAGCCTCGCTGATTTCCCTTGCAATGATGCTCTCCTTTTCAACTCAAATGACCGGAAGGTCCTCCCTGGAAATTTTGGTGTCCTCTGCCGGTGAAGACTTCCGCTACCTTGCGGCTCATTCAGGGCGCGTTCCAAAAAGGCAATCCGTATCGCGTTTGAGCACTTGCCACAACTGAAGTCCGGGACTCTTTGCTGCTCCGTACCGCTACCGTTACTCCAAACGACATACATACGTCTCGATGGGCTATTGTGATTGATTTTGCCTTTGGGGAATACGATTCCAGCAGAAATGGCCACCCGTTGTGGTCCATCTCACGGGGCGGCCATTTTGCTTCACACTGCCATTTGGTGTCGACTGAAAATGACGTTGACACGCTCGTTCATGCGTGGAAGGCGGTCTTTGCAGAGGCCAACTCGAGGTCATCCGCAAGTGGAGATCTTGCAGCTCCTTATCAAAGCCTACTTGGCTCGCCGTTGCCAGCAAGGTCTTTGCCGGTCCTTCGTTTTTTTTCTCTCAAATAAATGTTTTTGTTGTACATTTATCTGGATCTCAACACCGTTTGGTTCGTCCCCGAACCGCGTCAGAAGAAGTTGAAGGTCGACACACAAGCTGAAGACAGACATCGAACATGGCGTTGTAAACAAGCCTGCGCTGAAGCTTGCGCTCAAACTGTTTTTCTTTAGTATTGAATGCTTCAGTGCTGCACCTTATTTGATGTCGCGAATGGCAGGAGTTCCCCTCCCCCATCCCCACCCCACCCCCTCCGCCGACGCCAGTGCGAGCTCTTAGCCGAAGGAAATCTCGGCTATCTCTCTCTTCCCCATTGCATCGAACAAAGCTTTGTCTGTGTTTGTTTTGGGCTGGCATTGACAGGCTCGTCTCTCAGCCTCAATTAAGCATGTCTAACTAGCCCAGCTCACTTTTCCCTCCTCTAATTAAAACATTTGTTGCGCTGGCAGGTTGGAATGGCCTCGGCAAAGCGGAGGCGTACGTCACTCGGAGGATTATGAGACTCTAACTCGGGACAAGGAAAGGTGCTTAGCGATGGAATTACCGTTCGAAATGAGTTTTTAATCACGCTGTTAGCGTTGAGGAAAGACAAAGACCGTGCAGATTGCCGTCAGGAGGGAGAAGACTGCAATCGGGAAAGGAAGTGGACATCCCATTTGATACGAGGCCGCTTCTCCAAGTAGGCCATAAATTTCCGCGCCCCGCCGCCGCTACTGATTATGGAACGGGCAGCGCCAGAATAAGAGGGCTACGCTTTTACGTTTTAGCCATTTTATATTTGAGCCGTACGCTCCGTCTAGCTTCTGCACGGAATGATAATTCGAAACCAAGAGGAATGAATGCATCCACGGCTTCCTTTCAACAAATACACTTCCAATTTTTGCCTCGCTGAAATAGTGACACGGCTTTTTTGGAGGAGTGACGTGTCATCGATAAACCCACCGCCTGCCATTTTGTGTTTTAGACGGGACTGCTCATGGTCACGACAGCCTCGCGTTAAAGTCATGGGGCAGATTCAACCCAGCTTTGGGGTTGCCATGACCCAGTACGAGTAATGAGATCATGAGGTTCCCATTTTGCGGAAGGCTGCGTGTTCGATGAAAAGCGCTCTCACCCAGCTTGTTGCATTTTGCCTTTTCTATCTGCTGAATCTCACTGAACCAAATCAATCCGTGTGCTGTGGACAAAAAGGTTCTTTGAAGTAGAAGAAAACGCTTGGAAAACGTGGCGCTCTCTCTCTGCGGCAGTCGCATCGCTCACTCCAGACAGAAAACGTTGCGCTCGCCGGCCGGATGTTTTGTGTTTTTTAATATTCACATGTCAGGACTCAGGTCTCATTCTAATTCAGCCTGAGAGAAGCTGCGAACGGAGCCTGGTGAATGCGACTGCAATTCCCCACAGAATTTGGATTATTTCAGTTGATGTGATAAGATCTTTCATTCCATTTTTGAATAGCTTTATTTGTCCAGCATAAAATACTCCGTTGTGACTTTAATTATCGACGGTAGATAAGAGGTGCTGCGGGAAGAGAGCAGGTGGCCAAAAAAAACGAAGTCAGTCATTTGTAAAGATGGCCGCAAACGATGGAGCTCCGTTTCTTATCGCTCGGGACATCGCTTCCTGGAGCTTTCGTCGCTTTGCCTTTATCTTGTCATCTATTCAAAAGACACAATGAACCGGAGCATCTCGGCCAAGGCTTGTTTTGGGCAGCAAGAGGAGTCGGATCAATGACCCTGCTGAAATGGTGGTTGCCGCCACGCGGCGAAACGCAACAGTGTCAAATTCGTCATAAACGGAAATCACATTTTTCTCGCCGTCTTTGGGAAAGGTACACGCCAATACAACTCTGATCAGGCCAAAAATTGGCTTTTTGTTTTTTGTTTTGGTTTTTTTCAATGAGTCAAAATTGCCGGCGGCACGGTGGGAAAAAACGGGTTAGCACGTCCGCCTCGCAGCGCAGAGGTGCAATGCTCGATTTCGGCTCCGGCCTTCCTGCGTGGCGTTTTCCCTGTGCCCACATGGGTTTTCTTCGGGTACTCCGGTTACCTCCCACGTTCCAAAAACATGCGTGGCAGGTTAATGGAACACTCGAAATTGTCCCGAGGTGTGAGCGTGAGTGCCAATGGTTGTTGAAAGCTTCAACTTGTTTCGGACGGTACATTGCATCACAGAAAATCAGTGAGAGGCTACCGGTCGATTTATGTGGAAAGTCATTTCGCATTCAGTAAGATGCAACAATGTTTGAACATACCGTAAGTTTATTATTCTGAACACAACGGGGAAACAAACAACTGCCTGGTTGCGTCCAGCGCCGTGACCTTTGACTGCGACAGAAAACAATCAGCAAGGACGCAGCGTTTGAACAGAGTCATCAGCGTCTTTGTCAGTTCTCGAGGTGTTGGAGGCAGTCCCGATGGCTGACAGCTCCGCCGAGCCCGGCGCGGCGCGTCCGGCCTGTGTGAGTGGCAGCCGCGGGGCCCGCTCTCGCAGGGATGTGCTGACGGCTCCTCCCTCTCTCCCGCTTCATCTATCAAAGACTTGACACAGGTCGGACACATTGATCTCTCTTTCGCATGAGCCCGGCACCCGCGGAGCTTTGATGAGCCTTGTTTAACAAGCGGCATCCTCACTGCCGATAAAAAGCGCCTACAGACCTCCACCCCCACCCACCCACCCCCACACTCCCCCCTGCAGGCGTCTCACGCGAACACTGCTCAGCGAATATATTAGCCGCAAGCTCAGGATTTATAGACCCCGCGGTGGGAATAAATGACAAACATGCGGCAATTAATTCTTCCGAACCAATTTGATATGGCGAATGATGAATTGTGCTCACCGAGAGCAAAGATGGCTTGGAAAAGGTTGGCTTTATCATGTTGACATTTGGCTTCAGCCGCTGTTCCTCTCCCGCTTGTCCACTCGCGTGCACTGCGCGCATTATAAACTCTGTCCAACAGGTTTTACCTGCCGCTCACGGTGGACGAGCACCAAAGACCTCCCTATATTCCTCGACTCCTTTTTTTCCTCTCGCTCCTTCTTACTCGCCTTGAACGACAGCAGTGCCCACGCGAACATATTGTTTGTGCGCGCGGTGTTGACAAGTGTTCTCGGGCCGCTGCGGCATGCATGGAGGCGCACGCAAATGAAAGGTCAGGCCCATCAAACTCCATCTCTTCTTCGAACTGCGCAGACTAATTCTGCTCTTTGCACAAACAACAGAGTCACAGGAAAAACAACCAGTCTACTCGATGCATCACTCGGAACGCATTCGAGAAGGTTAAGTCGCCGGTTTATTTTTTTCGCCGAGCACTTTTGTGCATAGAAACAAAGGAATTCTTTATGCAGGTGGTTGTGTATTGTTTAGCACAAATGCATGCTTCCTTCGGGTTTAGTTTAGGTTTTTTTTGGGGGTTTTTTTTTGTATTTTATTTTTGTGCCCTCACCATTCAGCCGTCTGTTGTTCACATTTAAAAAAAAAAAAACATCACACAATTGTAAACGCACACTGTCTGGTATACATGCGCTACTACAGGGGTCCCAACCACCGGTCCGCGGGCCGGTGCCGGCCATCGGCCCATTTGGGACCGGACCGCACAGAGACAGATCTGCCAGTTGTGAGCAACTTTGAGTGCTTTTAAACTGGCAATTTAAAAGCAATGAAAAAACAAAAACAGCACATGTACCGGTCTGTGACACGAAAAAAAGGTCGGGGAGCACTGCGCTACCTTCGTTCGCGTGATAGCGTAGCGCTTAGCATGTCTGCCTCACAATCAAAAGTCCTGGATTGCAATCTCAGTTCTCCTGTGCTTGTGTAAGTGTTTCCTCCTGGTTTCCTGAGTTCCTCCCACATTCCAAATCTGTTTCGCCAATTTTACGGCCCATCTGTTAAGGCGCAAAATCAACGGACGACGGGACAGACGCACCGGGGTGATAAGGCGCATTATTCTTGTGAAGCATCAGCTCGCTAAATAGTTGATTCTAATTGTACCGTATATTTATTTGATAGATTTCACACATTCGCACAAACGGGTACTTGTAAATGATCTCCTTTTACAGTCTCTACTTATTTATTGATGAATTTGGAATGAATAAATGATCATCTGTCACTGATGGTGTCGTGCTACGCCAGGCTGACTTCTCTGCGGGCAGGGTTTCAATTTCCATTCAGTGACACCGCGAATGTAAGTGCGAATGCTTGTCCGTCACGATGCGTGGCCTGAAATTGAGCGGCCATTTGTCCGAGGTGTGGCCCGCAGTCAGCAGGGGCCGCCCTGCGACCCTGAGCAGGATATGTTGGATGAAAAATGGATGAATGGATGGAGAAATCATCGGGAACGCTTTTGACTGAATTTCTTGCCTTCTGGTTTTTTTTTTTTTTTTTGTGCCGTTTCAAAATATCCATCTCAATATATTGCGTTTGGCCAGCGGCGCGTGTGCTCCGGCGTCTCCGATTGCAAGCAGAGCGCCGGTCGCCTGCATCTTGGGAGGGCAAGCGGAGCTGCTGAGCCATCAGAGCTGAAGAGCTGAGCTTGCCAAAACTTTTGACACTGACGAAAGACTCGGCTCCAAGCCTTGGACCAAACATGGGAGGCCTTGCGGACGTGGCGCCAACAAAGCCGTTTTGCTCCATGACGACTGACCTTGAAAACAAAGTTCGCGCGATAAAAGCGGCAAAAACGACACTTTCGTCCTCAGCCCCGTTCCGTCACACACTCCGCGTCTCAAACAAGGCACGAGCGGCCTCGCGGTCATCATCGACAGCCCACTCCAAATATTTGCCTCCGTGTTCCGCGGCTGCTTATTCCCATCTTGCCTTGCACGCTTCGAGCTAAAAGCACTGCCATTACCGCATCGCGCGCTGAAAGCGCTGGCTGGGACCCATTAGAGCGGGCTGGTGGGAGTAGAGATGTGAAATGATGATCACGGAGAATTCTATAAAAAGAAAAGGGCATTTATGAGTCCGAGCGGAGGCGGGATGAAGAAAAAAAAAGCGCCCCGCGCAAGCGTCGTAACGCCATTAACGCCGAGCTTGGCTCGTGGCCATCTTGCGTTCATCTCGTGTCTTTGAATGACACCGGAAAACACACGGGCGCTCCCAATTCCCTCCAACTTTGCAGCCGACACGGCGCGTCTCCCACAGGGCCGGCCTGTTCCGTTTGCGACTTCATTAGCAGCCTCCTCAAAGCGGGAAGATGAACGGGCGGCCGAGACCGCGTCTCCGTGCACGGGGATCGTCGCTACCTCGGATGCGTTTGTCCTTCTGGGGAAACAGGAAAGCGGAAGAGGCCGGGCAGAAACACTTTTTCCCCGACTTTGCAAACTGTCTGGCTGGATTAACCGGGCCTTTACCAACATTTTGTCATTTTAGGCAAGAAGGCCCGCGGGAAGCCGCGCAACTGTCTGCGCGTGTGCCAGGGCCCGACGATGATGCGACCGATGATGACGATCCTTCATCTCTTTCTCAAATGCATCTTGAGCCCATCTCTAATTGCTCCCTCATCCTTTCTTCCCGTGAAATTCTTCATGAGAATTTTGTGCAATGCGGACGTCGGGGGACACAATCACTTTTGTGTCTGCGGCGCGGCGCGGCGCGTGAGTAGCGGGTGTGACTAATGCTGCTTGGCAGCCTCCGCGCTCGTCCATCACTGCCAGCTGTCCCCTGCCACCCCTCGGGGTGCATTTGGGTGCGCTCAGCGGGTCTCAGTCATCAAACACATGTGCCGCACGCATGCACACACACGCAGGCATATATATATATATATATATATATATCTATATCTATCTGTATCTATATATAGAGAAAGATAGAAGTAACACATCAGACACCCACACAACTAGACTGAAAAAAAAAAAAAAGAAATGCTAGATAAGCTTCGAAACATTTCAATAAAAGTTTGGCTCATATAAATAATTCATTCAGTGCCAAATGAAATTTCTTTAACTTGATGTACAGTAAACTAACTTGGAGGTGATGCAAGCCAACGGCTTCCTCGTGCGAAATAAAACCTAATGATCGGTATATTTCGAGGGGCCTTCCCTTTCCGAAACCGAGTTGTGCATTTTAAGAACGAATGACAATCAAAGCACTGAGATTCCATCGCAACTAAATGGAGTCGGGCCTATCGCACCAAAGGCGAGTGGCCCATGACGGTTTGAACTGATTCAGAGTCGGAAAAAGATTGGAGACCTCTGAAAATGGGATTTGTGACAGAAGTTCTCTCTCACTTCAGTCCTCATTGGAAAACAAAAGCTGCCATACGCAGAAAGTGAGCTCAACACAATTGATTCTATCTTCCTTCATTTTGGAAAAAGTGTCCAGTCTTTGTTGCTCGGTTGAAGAAGCTTTTTTCTAGTCAATATGGACAACATCCACAAAGCCCTCTGTGGCGCACTGAATGTTCCTGAAATGTTCTTGGACCGCTCACCAACGCATTTGCGCCTCCTGGTATCGTCGATGGTGGAAACGGGACTTTCTGCGCATTTGGGAAATAAATGAGACGGGTAAGTGGGTTTGGGGATGTCGCTCGCCGGTCGACGGCGTCGGAATCTCATTACCGTGGCCCGCGCGGCGGCTCCGCAGCTAACTCGATCACTCTGAGTGATTCGAAATTGGTCTCCAATGAAGTCGGGCTTGATCTGTGGCCCTCTTCCGGTTCTCTCTGGCGGCATCATCTTCGGAAGCTGAAACTGCGAGGATGGCGGCTTTGCCGTATCTGTTCACTCGGCGCACAGCCGGGGTCATGTTCCGAACAGAAAGTCATTTGGTGAGTCGGGGTCGGAACAAGCGCTGGCTCAAGAAGCGCTCTCGCTGCACCTTTTCACTAAATGAGACTCCCGTTGACTTACGAGTAAAAGCAAACTCAGCCGTGACGTGTACGGAAAACATTCTTCGGCGACGGGGTCATTGTGACTTGAACTTGAGTCCACTTCAGGCGCCGTTTTTGATGGCGGGTGACTTGAGGTGACAAAAAAAAAAAAATAAACCTCAAAAATTGACTTGGAAGTTAAAAACTCGGTACTTGACTTGAAGACACAATTTGATCAGACTTTGATGTTCACTTTGAAGCTAAAACATCAAGTGAATAGCTGAATGTCGGTACGCCAGCGCACACCGGGAATGATTGACCAGGATTGGAGCATCAGCCTGTCAATCACCTTATCGCCAAGGGAGAACCCAGACACCCCGCGCGGGAAAACTCACTTTGGCCGTTCGTGTCATGATTCGGTTTGGGACCAACAGGTGGCACTGTAGGGCTCCCCCTGCAGCTGCACACCTGTTGGTCATTAGGCAATTAGTGCTTTAAAAGGACTCCCAGCCCGATCACTCATTGTCGGGTCATTGTTTGCTCTTGGCCACTGTCATGTTTGTTTGTAGCTGTTTGTTCCTGTCAGGTTTGTTCCGGTCATGTTT
Organism: Hippocampus kuda; assembly: GCA_901007745.1. Taxonomy (NCBI): domain Eukaryota; kingdom Metazoa; phylum Chordata; class Actinopteri; order Syngnathiformes; family Syngnathidae; genus Hippocampus; species Hippocampus kuda. Next base: position 56,077 of record CAAKHF010015635.1, read on the forward strand.
CTGTTATTGAGTTTTTAACTTCTGCCATGGTTTTGTTTGTTACTTTGGATTCATTTTGTTCTGAGGACTTTGTTTTGGATTTCGTTTTCTATGTTTTAATACAATTCGTCAAACACAACCTGCTCCTCCCTCTTGCCTGCTTTTTGGGGTCCACCACCACCGTGCAAGGTGACAGTTCGTATCCAGGGGTCTCGTTCTTTCGCTCTGTCGTGGCGAAGAAGGAGCTGAGCCAAAAGGAGAAGCTCTCGATTTAGCGGTCCATCGACGTTCCTCCCCTCGCCAATGGTCACGGAAACCGGACGAGCCGGAGAAAAGCCGCGCGGGCGCGTGTAGAGAACATGCAAACTCCACACAGGAAGGCCGCAGACCGGATTCAAACCCACAACTTGACGCTTTATGGGAAAAAAAATCTTTTCGGACTGGACCGAAGTCCTGTTCCTCGATGTCGTGCAGTTCACAAGAACGGAAAGGCAGCCAATGGAACGATTTGGTTGTTTTCCAGCCTTTCGCTCGTTGCACGGGTGACGCATCCGTTCCACGCGTCAGGAAATGAATTTGCCGTGGTCTTTTCAGGGTCACTCTGTTGGTGTGTAATCTCATTTGGCGAGAATGAATCAACATGTTCACGGGAAATTGGCCGCAGCTCATTCCAAGAAGGGATGCAAATTGATTTTCAAACGCAGACTTGGCCGCAGAGGACTGCGATGTGCATAAGGGCGCTCCGGTGACAAATACCTCCATCGCGCTTGTCTCCATCACTCCATCACTTGGTAACGCCCAAACGTTTTCTTTTTTGGCTTCATCGAAAGAACGGCATCCGTTGTTCAGACAATTGCTCTGTTATCTTTCTCATTTTGTCTCATTTGTCTTTTCACTTCATTCCAGCAAGTGACAAAGAGGAGTGAAGTTGCGACTTAAATATATTCTGGACCCCCACGCCCCCCAAACAAAAAAAAATCTGCTTTATGTACAACCCCCTCCCCGCCCCCAACCAAAGAAAAACAAAAGCGCAAATGCATTTTGAACTTGCTGATGCTCCTCGATAGCCAATTATGCCGAGGGCCGGCTTTGTCGATCCCGGTGGGCTAATTTGCCGTCCGTTTGGCGAGTTCGCCGGCTGAAAGCAAGTGTTACGCGGCATAAAAGGTCCGAGCTCCGCACACGGGATCCAAAGTGGCTCAGACTGAGATCAGCCGGATCACTTTGGACTCGCATCCCGGGGGAAATGAAGTTGCCGAGAGCGCGGCGGCAAGAAAGCGAAAGCTATCCGTTTGCCTCTTCGGCAATCCCTCTTGCAAAGCCATCATCTCCTGCAGCAAAATGGGCAAGACGGAGGAAAACAAGTGTGGCCTCCTGCTCGGAAGCCAGCCGGCCACGCTACGCTCGCTCGACTCCACACGCGAGCCTTTAGCACAAAAAAAAAAAAACCAGCCCAAGCCACGCGGCCGCGCTTCATCCAAAAAACTTGGACCGGATTGACAAATGGATCCGTTTGCAGATTTGCAAATCACGTGAGCTCAGTTGTTGCCGCGTGCAAATGGCAGAAAACAAAGAGTTGAATGGGTGTCGTGACCCACATGAGCCAACAAGCGATGGTGACGCCAGACTAACTTAAAGGCCACTTCTGTTCTTTCGGTCTGTGGACGAGATGTAAAGGGTGCGGCAAAAAAAAAAAAAACGATGCCCCGCAATTCCCTGGCATTGACAAACGGTCTCAAGTGAAGCGCCGCGTTGAACGGATTGGCCCCTTTACAAACGACCTTGTCATAACGGAATCTCGTTGGTGGCTCACAGACAGTTGCGAGAGAAGCTTGAGGAGGACCAAAGCCAAGTGTTGTTGTCTCAAAAGCATCCCCGGTTTGGTGCCCCTCAGCCACAGGCCGCCGCCGCCGCCGCCGCTGGCGATGAGAACATGGCGGCGGTATCGTCCTCTCTTCACTCCTCCCCACTGAATTTCCCGACGTCAAGAGGAGACATCGGCATTTGCTGGCTGGAACATCCTTCTTCCTCTCTCAATTTCGCTCTCTCTACTTTTAGGCTCGCTGCTCAGAAATCTCTTGGATGATGATTCCCCCCCAAAAAATGTGTTGCTGCTATCAGTGAAATTCCCGACACGCCTGGAAGGTATTATAGGCCCCTCATGAAAACGTCTTTGATGAGGAGGCCCTGGAATGTAATCCCACAGTTCAAAAAAGTAACATTTAAAAAATTGGCAGCTCTCGGACGGTGAGATGCCCGTTGCGCAATGCATGACTTACTTAGGAGGTTGTTTCGGGTAAAGTTTCCAAAATGAGGACAACAGTCCCCCTTATTGATCCGGGCCTCTCAATCCCGCACTGGATCAGGCCAATGGATAGCGGATGCCCACCTTGGCAAAGCCGCAGGTCCCCTCTGACGTCGCGGCTTTTGTCAGTGTCCCCGGGATCAAATGACATCACCCAGGACCTCCAAAGTGCTCCGAAGGCCTTCCGAGGTCAAGCCTTCATTGGTGCTTTTTGCCGCCAAATGGGAACCTTTCAAAGCCTTCGTCCAGGCAAGTCATCAAAAAGTCATGGCAAAGAGTTTGCCACCAGGAGCGAAACACCTCACTGGCACCCAAAAACGGTTCCAAACAGGATCAGCGCTGAGCCGATAAGCCTCACCTTGATGTTTTTGTTTCTTTTTCGATGACTTGCCCGCCGTCCCTGCAAAAGGTTCATGAATTAGCTTGAGTCCTCATCCGGCACTCGCTCTCTTGGATCAGATTCCTTCATTTTACACTTCGCCACACCGGTTCGTCATTTGGCCGACTTTGTTGCAAGCGACCCCACGCGGAGGAATGGGCGAGCTCGCGGTACGAGGCGCCGTCATTTCATCCCCTTGCGTGCGTTTCTTTGTTTTGGCCACGGGGGACCTTTTCATGCTAAATCTCTCG
>CAAKHF010015635.1:66575-92039 GCA_901007745.1 Hippocampus kuda
CCAGACCCCCCCCCCCACCCCCAAGTGTTTTCATTTGCTTTCACTGGACAATTGGAGTGCGCAGGCCCATGTTGGTCGGGTGTGAGGGTCACGCGAGGCACGGCAGGAACGTGCCTATTCAGCTGCTCTCCAACAGAGGCAGACGCACACCTCCCAGTTGTTTGTTTAATCACCTCTCCGAGGGATACAAAGCCCCACAGAGCCGAGTGAGCTGCAGGCGGGACGCACACTCACACGCACGTCAACCTGCAGTTACAAAAATCGTTTTGTTTTGTTTTTTTTGCCCGCTGATTCTCAACGGGAGCCATCTTTCTTCCTCTTGGTGTTGCGTTTCTCTTTTTTGAAATGACCCAACAGGCTCCGCGAAAGTGAAACGATTGCTTCAGAGCAAACACAAAAATAAATGATTGCCTCTTCCTGTGACATTTCGATTGAGCGAATAGAAAGAAGCACTGCGCAACATTGAAAAGCCGAATGCTCCACGAAATGAGTTTTCATTTGATCTGATAAATGCAAGTTTGGAGCTCATCTCGGTGATGGACGTGGCACCGTCGCAGGCCGTCCGTCATCTTGCCTTTTTGCGCGCTATGGATGCTTCCTGTCATTGCAGCATGCGCGACTGAAAGGTGGATGAAGCGGAGGAGCAAGTCTCCATTCGAGGCCCAGACAGCAAACGGCACGTCTGTATTTCTGTACCACAAAAGGCTGCGCTCGCTCGTCTCTGGCGATGGAAATGTCGTACGACAGACGAGTTCTTCAGCTCTGACCCTGAGCGAAATCCTGCTTGGATACCCGCGCGCAGCTAATTAATCCCGCCGCCGTCACAAAGAGAGCTTTTCAAGGAAGTCAGCGCCAAGTCCCACCCACGCGTCTCTCCGTTCTTTGTGACTTCTCCAGGCGTTCAAATGTTTCGCGGCCGATGTAGGAATTCATCGGCTGTACACAACAGCCACAAGGGCGCTTTGCCATTGTCGAGTCGCAAAACGCTTGCTTTCCAATGTGATGTTTCCAATGACATTCGAGGCGCCTTCGTTGAGTCCACAAAGAGCCGCTGGCATACCTGTTGGTGAATGATTCAAGAACATCATCTGCAATTCTCATCATTCTCACCCCGGCAATTGCGGTGAACCTCCAAGCTGTTTTTCTTCACTCCGAAGCCATAAAACATTCACGCCGCATTGTGGAGGCCGACCAACGAGAGCTTCGCTCAAGTATTCTGTCATACGCGGCGTCACCCCGTTTGGTTTGATCAAATGAAGCGCCTCCAAGAGGCTCCGTTTCGGAACTTCAAACCAAATTGTCACGGAAACCGACGGTTGTCGCAGGAGGCGGGAGAAGCGGGTTGCGGTTGGCGTGGCGCTCCTTTGAACAAAAAATAAATTAAAAAAAAAGAGCTCGTGACGTGATGACCAACAGGTGCGACGCCGGAGGCGAAGCCGCCGAGGCAAAGCAGTTATACTTCGACAGCACATTTTTTTACACAAGGCGGCGGGCTTCACCCCCCCCCTCCAAAAAAAAAAAATACGTTGACCCATTCGCTCCAATGGGTCAACGTATTTTGACCAATGCGATGAGCCCAACTGAAGGGAGTCCGAATTGCGCGGCGGAAGTTTTGGCTCGGCGTACCCAACCGGTGAGTAGCGAACCCAAACGGCAATGAGAAGTCACAGCGCGGCCACGATGAAGAAGACGTTGACGCCGCCGGCATAGCAAGCGCCCGCCCGTCAGCCGTAATCTTTGGCTTTCCTTTGATGAGGAATGCCAGGCGCCGCTCCGCTGACGGAAAGAAACGTCTGCTTCCCACTCGGCGGAGCAGCCGAGACACTCGAGTGGAATCTGAAAATCGTGACCTCAGAGCAGGGACGTGCGGTCAGGGGAGGCAGGTGAGGCAGAGCCTCACCTCTGAATGCGCATTATATTGCGCAATCATCACAAACTGGGTTGATACATGCAACTGGCTCGTGCTGCTTGCCGTATATCTGCGTGTTGCAAATATAATGTTTAGCCAATTGAATAAGCTACCTTTTTTGCTTTATATATTTGTAAATCTGACACTAAAGGAGTCAGTGCCTCACCAATCATGAACCTCATCGCACGCCACTGCCTCAGAGAATGAGCAATAAATAAAGGGTCGCCTGGCAAAAAGAACGCTGAATGATCTGACGTGACGAGAGGTTCTTCTTTGCTCCCTGCCGCTCTCCGGCCTCATCGAATGAGGTCCCAGCATCGAGCGAAAGGGAGAGAGAAGCGTGAATGCAGAAACGCTTCCTTGCCACTTGTGTCGCGTGGCGTTCTTGGCTGCGACGTTCCAATTTGTCTTTCAATTCTTTGCTGTCGCCCCCGCACTCAGCGTAGGCTCCGAACACAGAACAAAGTGCTCCAGGATCCAATGACAATGACCGGGACCCTTCCAGCCGACGGGGGCTAAAAAGTTCTTGACGGAAACTGGAGCAGTGAAGCCAAGATCTGACGACTTGCGCATTTTGGAAGATGAACAGTGGTGGCAAATCACTCGGTGGTCGTCGATCGTCACCGTTCGGAGCCAAAGGACGATCAATAAATCGGCTCTCGTTTCTCCACTGGGAACAAGTTGTGCCTGTTTTTTTCCCCCCCTGCGGACAGTACATTTGAAGCTTTTTTTTTTTTTTTTTTGTGGGTGTTGAAAGGATGGATTTCTTCTCCGCCACAATTGATGTCCCCGTGTTTGTGTTTTGCTCCATGGCCTTATCTCATTCATTCCTATTCAAAGGCAAGGTTCTGAAACAACGCTCTCGCGGTGGGGACTCATCCATTTTGTCCAAGGCAGACAGCCTCGTCTCATCGTGACATCCTTCTTGATAATGCCTCATCCTCAACATGAGAAAAAAAAAAAATCTTCTGCAGTTTGCTCGTGCGAACCATTCATTTTACTGCTCGCTTCTTTTTGGCTCTCCCCTCCCCCTCCCTTCCCTGCTCCCACTTGACTCCTTACAGTCGCAATTTTTACAGCTCGCCGTTTAGCAGAGGAGCCCGCGCAGCCGATGAAGACACCTTTGCGGTCATGAATCTGCCAGCGGCCGCCGCCTTGCCCGTATGCGCCGAGGAGAGCAGGAAGCGCAACCTCTTCCGCCTTTCTCTACGACATTCCGAAGCTCCGATTCAGGGCCACTTCTGCAACGCAAGGCTGCGCCGCAAAGAGCGGAGCTTGTCGGTGGCTGCCCAAATGGTCGTAGACGAGACGCAGGAAATGGATCGTAACGATCCTCGACCTTGGCAAAAGGATGCCTTCTCAAGCTACCAAACAAACGAGCGTTTCCATTCACGTGCGAAAAACGGCCAGCAGGGGGCGGCGCTGCCACACTTGCAGCGCCTGACCGCACGTCTCCTCCCAACCGACCCCGCCGCGATGACTTCAAGAAAAAGAGCGTTGCGGAAGACAACGGAACGCTGAATGCTTTGTGACAGACAAACACCACACGTGGCTCACAGATGACGGCTTCCAATTTTGTATATGTTGAACTTGAGGGGCAAACGTCCCATTAACTAGGGAAAATCAATATTTTTATGGGTTTTTTTTTATGTTTATGTGTAGTCACTGTAGTTGACAGCTGACTGCACGCTGACCTCGCAATGAAGTGATGAACACAAAAGCAGCCTTGCGTGTTTGGTTGACTACTGGTTGCTGATTTTGGACTTTGCTCGGTAGCGCGATGTGGCGAGGCTGATTTGTGTGGCAGGCCTTCAGACGATTGTTCAAAGGTCAACGTTGACATCTGAACTTAGCGCGCATTCAAGCTCTTTCACCACTTGAGATGACTAACGGTAGCTGTATTTCAGCCTCGAGCATTCGGGGCATTTCAGTCATAAAAGCACGGACACAAGCGAGAAGAACGCACACTGTGCAATGTGCGTTCAGTGGTGGGCTCGAAAAATACGTTGGACTGCGGCACGGTGGACAACCGGTTAGCACGCCCGCCTCACGCCGCAGAAGTTCAGGGTTCGATTCTGGGCCTTCCTCTGTGGAGTTTGTATGTTCTCCAGCGTGGGTTTTCTGCGGGTGCTCCGCTTTCCTCCCACATTCCAAAGACATGCACGGCAGGTTAACGGAAACCTCCAAATTGTGAGTGTGAGTGCGGATGGTTGGTTGTCTATGCATGCCCTGCGATGGGCTGCCAACCGGTTCACGGTGCCTGAAGACAGCTGGGATGGGCTCCAGCGCACTCGCGACCCTCGTCAGGCTAAGCGGGTCAGAAAATGGATGGCTACGGTTGTCTATTTGGCTCATCTTAACCATTTGTGTATCGATTTGTGTGTATCTCCGTGTACGCTCAGGTGACGTTTGGGGCTGCGGGGGAGCCCGAATTGGCTCGCCGTCATTCGCCACCACACTGTCTTGCAACAGCAGTTCAACGAGTGAGTCCAAGTGCCAAAATAGGACAAGCGCAGAGAATGAGCAGCCTTTTTAAATCTGTTCCGAACACTCAGCAAATTGGCTGGAAATGAAAAGTCATGAGCGACGAACTTCCTGATGAACTTCAATAATTCCCCAATGCTGTTCAGTAAGCGCCGCCTGATAAAAAAAGAAACTGGCTTCATGTCCTATTGCGATCATCAGCAAGAGCCAGAGAGACACCATCTCCGAGTCACTCGTGAATGCAGAAGTCAAATATTTTCCCGCATGTTTGATCGAAATGGCGCACTGCAAAATACGTTTCCAAATGCATTCACGCCGGTTCTATTAGCGCACTTCCAATCCATTTTCTTCCCAGGTTAACCATCGTTACCCTTTCGCAAGTACTTGTCGCCCTCCGTTTGAACTGACTGCTTGCTTCTAATTGAATCTCGCATGTGACGGCACATAAAAGAGCCTTCAGCGCCCCAACAGTAATGACTGGATGTGTTCACAAAGGGAAATATCGAACTCACTAATCAATTATTCACTCACCCACTCAGCCATGAATGATGGCGTTGCATTAAAGAGTAAGTATGTGTGTAGCCGGAACGATGGCGTTCGATGCTTCAAAGCAGGTATGGCTACAATATTGTGTGTGCATTTTCATGGGTAGCGTTGGTGATTTTCTCAAGTTGAATCTGGTCAAAATTTAACCAGACTTTGGTGACACTGATGTCAAAAATGTCCTTTCTTATTTTTTCATATTAATAGCGACACCGCGACGGGACCTCCACGAAATCATTCCCTCATGACTTGGACTTTATTCGACTTTTTTTTTCTGGTTGTCGTCTGCGGTCGTTGCAGCGTGGCTAAAACAACAAAGCTTCCGGTGGCGGAGAACATTGCACTGAAGATATATCGGCACTTGGCTTGAAATCGAACCGACATGTGATGCATCTTGAAAGATGGTTACGATGAGGTGACTGGCAGCTTTCATTGCAAAAATATGCTTCAAACTTTGCTAGCCGCTGCTAGTGGTGAAAAACTGATTGCATCTCACACCGAGTGTTGTTTGCATTCTAGTATCTTGGTTACATCATTCACCTATTTACGAAGGTCCAAATCTTTATCATGCCCATTAGTAAACTACCAGAAAAAACAAACAAACAAAATAAAAACAGACAATGTCAACATCTTGTATTGTTCATTTTTTTAATGCAGTGCGTTAGATAAGAAAACCTTTATTAGTCGCAATGGAGAAATTCCCAATTCACAGCAGCAAAGTTATGAAAGGAAGGAGTAGAACAACAAAATATAGGAGCTGCTGGAAAGGCAGCCACTTGCGCAGCGCCATTTTGAAGAGGCAACAATAGAAACCAAACAAAATAGTAAAAAGAGCAGGACCGACACCACCATGTGTCTCTGGTACTTCTTGGCTCACTCTTTGAGACTTTTGACTCGCACGCAACAATGCTGCTCTCTAGCGGTAAAATATGGTAGTGGTTTCAAAAAAAAAAAGGTAAGCAATTAGAGTCCCGCCACAGCAGGTAACGAGTGCAAGACTCCTGTTAATAATAGAATGGTTTGCAAAACTGCAGTTGACCCATCAGCACAAGGTGAGAGTTGACTACACGTGGCCGAAATAGTAAGAGCCTTAGAAAAGTGAAAGCATGCGCTGAAAACTCAACTCAACTGTATTTCTCGAGCACTTTCAAACAGCCATCGCTGCATACAAAGTGCTGTACATGGAGCACACGTCCGAGTGGTCAAATTTCCATACGACACCTGGAGTCCAGAAAAGTCGCACTGGAGTGAATCAGAAGACTAATAACAATGCATCGCCGTGCAGTGTTTAAAATAATGCTTCCTGTTGATCGTATGCTAAGTGTATCCGACCTGAAAAGCACATGCATATTTATGAGTTTTAGCCCTGACCTTTGACACCTTTGTTACCTCATTCTTTACACACCATCAACGTAAAGCCGGGGCTGTAGTTTTTGGCACCCACTTGCTTTCAGGTTGGGTCACGTGACTCCGCAAAAGGCCCATGGAGGGGTAGGGGCAAGTAGAGAAGGTACCCAAATGAGCTCCAGTAACATTCGTTGTTCCCACAGAGCAGAGAGAATGTACACCTGTGAGTACTGTTGTAGCCCATGTCGCTGCTTCGTGCGAAGTCAGGTTTAGTCTGACCTACAAGTATGCTAATTAGATGCAAGCAGATGGCATTTTGACTTGTATGTCAGGGGCTGCAGAGAAGTGAAATTGTATGCTTTGGCTGAACATTTTGCTGTTTCCAAGTGTATTTCTCTTCTATCTTATATTAGCGGGACGCTCCAACTGAAAGTGACAAACGGCTTTGAGCAAACATTCTTTGCCTCATATTTGGAAAAATGAACAGGTGCAAAGGAACGTTTCAAAAAGTATGTTTCAATTTTTTTAAAGCTGTTTTAATCGGTTCAAGTGTGTGGGAGGTATAAAATGAGATAAACTTGTGGCGGCTCTCGAGGACCACACTTGCCCACGCCCACTCTATCCTGTAGGAAATGGCGTTCTCAAAGACAGGGTTACTGTGAGCACCCTTCCTGTTCACAGCGGGACTGCAATGGGCTTCGGAGCTCCCACGAAGGCTCAAGTGACAGCCGAAGCCGTCAGCACAGCAAGAGATTTTTTTATTCGCTTAAAACAAACAAACATAAACCCCTATCAAGTCGCATGTTTCAATTCCAACCAGACAGATGAGTTTGTACGGTGCCCGCAGAGGATACAAGCTATATGGCGGGCAAATACAGGCTCCAAATCATAGGAACTCACACTTACCCCAAAAATGTGAGAGCTTGACAGATAAAATATTTTGATATCCATCAATAGATTACAATTCATCATAATCTAAGTTTTTCTTTTTGTGTGTGTACTAATCCCCTCCCGCATGAAAAATGGCGTGAACCCAATGAGCAGTGTAGCAAACACGGCAATTTCGCAGAGTCGACCGACACCTGTGGACACAAGGCGTTGTTCTTGCTTGCTTGTCCTGCTCCCACGTGCTCATCAAAACAAAAGGCAACAAACATTTTGTTTGACTTGATTAGGACTGCGAGGGCCAGTCCAAGACTGTCGACGAGCCAGACCCGACGGGTTGTTTTTATGTTGGTTCGTTCTTACACCAGGTTTGTTTGCAACCACTTTGGAACCCCGACGGCCGTGGGGTATTTTGGGGGAGCATCCGAATTCCAAGGATAGAGCCCATAATGGAAAAGATGCCGATGTTATGGTTTGCCTCTTTACATGCGTAGTGAACACCTTACACCTTCAAAGTTCAAAATTACCAAGCCAGATCCATATGTGATCCAAAATGTTTAATTGAGTTGAAACAAATAATTGATTAGGTACTGTACTGTGGATAAATGAAACATTTTCACATCCTGTTAAATTGTCACAGTTCTAAGCAGTTTTGTTTCAGATGATCCATCCAGAGTATATGGCTTTTATTTTACCTACTTAGAAAAGTATTAAAAACATCATTATGTACACGCAAACAATCCTATTTACATTTGTTGTGTGATTTGACGCAGAATTCTTTCTTCAACTGGGTTTGACTCGGTAGATATATTCCACAACCCAAAGACAAGTAACTTAAATGTTCTTCGGTCTTCGTTTCGTAACTGTGTGAAAGCAGGACAGAAAATACAAACGCCGTAACCAATAGAAATGAAATACTGCCATTGTCATTCACAACAAGGATTTTCAGTGGTTACAAATGATCGCTCGCCAAACCAGTGTAGTTGGACCACACTAGGACGAGGTTTTCTCGTTGACTGCAGTCTTTTCCTTCTCCTTGGACTTTTCGTGTTTGTTATTTTTATCTTCTCGCCTTTCCCTGATTCTGCTCGTCTCCTGGCGGTCCCTGCCACGGTCTCTTTCGCGGTCTTTATCTCTGTCTCTGTCTTTGTCCTTGTCCTTCTCCCGGCCTCGGTCCTTCTCCCGCTCTCGGTCCTTCTCCCGCTCTCTGTCCTTCTCCCGCTCTCGGTCCTTCTCCCGCTCTCGGTCCTTCTCCCGCTCTCGGTCTCTCTCCCGCTCTCTGTCACGGGGTCTGTCTTTATCTCGGCCTCGATCTTTCTCTCTTTCTCGGTCACGGTCTTTTTCTCTGTCACGATCTTTCTCTCCATCCCTGTCCTTCTCTCTTACCCTATCTGGGTCTTTCTCTCTCTCTCCATCTCTGTCTTTGTCTCTGCCTCTGTCTCGGTCTTTGTCCCGATCTTTTTCTCTGTCCTTGTCTCTGTCCCTCTCCCGGTCTCTCTCTCGATCCCCCTCTTTGTCTCTGTCCCTCTCCCGGTCTCTCTCTCGATCCCCCTCTTTGTCTCTGTCCCTCTCCCTTTCCTTGTCTCTGTCACTGTCCTTTTCTCTTTCTCTGTCTCTACCTCGGTCTTTTCCCCGGTCACGGTCTCTGTCTCTGCTTCGGGACCTGTCACGTCTCTTGTCTCGCTCGCGGTCCCGTTCCCGCTCTTTATCACGGGTTCTTCCTCTTTCGCGATCGTAATCCCTTCTCTCTGACTCCCTGTCCTTGGCTCTGTCCTTTTCTCTCTCTCGGTCACGGTCTCTCCTCTTGTCTGAGTCTTCATCCCTGTGTCGCTCGACCTCTGCCTCCTTGTGTTTCTCAGCCTCTTTCCCTTTGCTCCGCTCCCGTTCTCTGCTAGATTCACCGTCGATGTCCCGCTCTCTGCTTCTGTCCCGCTCTCTGCTTCTGTCCCGCTCTCTGCTTCTGTCCCACTCTCGCTCTCTGCTCCACCGCTTGCCCTGACCCCGCTCCCACAATGATTTCGCAGCGAGAGGGATGTCCCGGTCTCTGTCTCTTCGGCCTTCACCAGAGAGCTCCTTCAGTCTGTCTTCTAAAGACTGGGAAGAACCAGAACCCTGTTCTCTGAGTCCTACGTCAAAGTGACCGAAGAGCTCTGTGCTTTGTGGTTCCGAGCCTTCCCGGTTGGTGCTGGTTCTCCTCATGGCTTCGGGGGAATGTCGGCGCCAGTAGTCCTCTCGCCATTGATCTGGACTGTGACCTCCTAGGCGACTTGGAGGAACAATAGGGGCCTCTGTGGGGGTCGGTAGCAGCGGGCCACTGTGACGGACAGGTCTTGCCTCATCTGAAAACCTATCAAAGCGGTAACGCTCAGAGCCACCAAAAGGCTGAGTCTGATCTCTGACCGCTCTGGTCTCCTGTAGAGCAGGAAGAGCTAGATGCTCATTCAAAGCTCCTCGATGCGGCGGTGAGTGTAGCCTGGGAACCCCAAATTTGTTTCTATTCTCCGGAAGAGAAGGAAGAGCTAAGTGCTCCTCCAAAGCTCCTCGATGTGGTGGTGAGTGTGGCCTGGGCACCCCAAACTTGGCATGTGGATTCATGTGTGGCCCGCTTATGTCCACACTAGAAGGCGGGCCTCTTGATTCATCATAGTGGCTCGGTGGAGGACCCCGGTAAGGTGTCGCTGGGCCGTCTTTGAAAATATTCAGAGGATGATTTTGATGTTGGTCCGCATGTGTGAATGAGTGACTATCTTTACCATACTGCTCCCTGGGGTCCACCATTTGTGGTTGGATTGGAATTGGAGTTTGATTTGTATGCTCACCATACTGAGGGGCTAGGGGACCCCTTGGCCCTGAGAAGTGGGAGAGGGGGGGAAGCCTGTTATCAAAATGTCCTGGTGGTGGTGGTGGTGCTGCGAAGGCTGGAGGAGGACCTCTGTTTCCAGGGAAACTAAATGGTGGAGGTGGACCGGTAAATCGCGGTGGAGGCAGCTGATTCTGTCCCTCAAATGTAGGCGGTAGAGGAAAGCCTGGAGGCGGGCCTTGTTGTCCACTGTGCTGAGGGGGAATAATGGGATCAAACATTTTGGGTGGCGGACCTCTCTGGCCAATTGGTGGGTACAGTGGTGGTGGTACTCTGGGTGGTATGAGGCTCTGAGGAGGCGGTCTTGAGAGTGGCTGCTGTGGTGGTGGCGGTGGTAGTTGGGTGCGTGTCCACTGGTTTTGATAGGGGGGGAACGGAGATGGCGGCAGTCCATACGGATGGGCGCTCTCCGCTTGAATCGGAGGACCGAGTACTGAGGGAGGACCATGGATAGCTGGTGGGGGTCCTTGCATAGACTGCGGCGCAGACATTGAAGAAATACCTTGCATCGGTGGCGGAACTGACATCGGCGGAGGCCTCATCATGGGATTCTGTCCGTGCCTTGGTTGAGGTGGTAGAAAACTCGATGGTGGGGGGATGTCAGCTGGTGGTCTATAATCGTTGTCAAAGTCTGACGTTGTCCTGTGATGTCGCGAATGATGAGAATGAGTGTCACTGAGGACTGGGATAGTGGAAGTAATTGTTGAGGGGTTTGGCGGCTCATTGTAGGAGCTACAAGTTGCTGTGTCTTGGCTATTGTCGTCGTATTCTGACTCCTCGCTGGTTTTTAAAATACTTGCCGCATTTGGCCAAACACTATACTTGTCTGTCTCTATTTCTGCCTGGACCCTCTCAGCAGCTTGCAGTTCTCTCATGTTCACTTCTTTTTCTTGCATATAGTCATACTCCAGATCGGGTTCCAAAGTCTCCCCTAATAAAGGAATTGACACCTCTTCCTTTCCTGCCTCCATAAAGGGCAGTGTCTCCGATTTCGTTTCCTCCATGGGCAATGGCCTCTCTAGGTCTTGTGAGGAGTCTGGAGGGATAGCGACAGAAGGCAACTGTGGCTCTTGGACTGAGTGCTGTGGTGGAGAAGAGCCATCGGATGACAACTCCTCATTATCAAGCGGTTCACCTGCTGTTTTTGTTGTGCTACCGGCCACCTGGCGAGCTTCACGGCTCTGTCGAGGATCTCTCCTCTGGTTGATCGTGGGTGTAGCCGCTGAAGCTTTCACTAGCTCTTCCACTTGTTTACCAAGCTGCATTAACTGACTACTGCCCAAGAGGGTTGGCGGAGCCTGTGAAGACTCAGTGGAGGGCAGATACTCGTCGTCCTCTTTTTGTTGTGTCTGATTTGCTTTCTGGTTGAGGCTAGCCAGGGTCTTTTCTGAATCTGTTAGAGCCTCACACGTAGATGCTCCAGTTTCATCTGATACAGTAGTTTTGACTTCATCAAATATCGAGTCATCTTCAGGATCATACGCAATGTCATCACCTTCACTTGGTACGACTTCAGGTTTATTGACGACCTCAACCGGTTTATTAGGCACACTGTAACCCATACTTGGGTCATACTCTTCCTCTGGGTCATACGGCCGGTCGTCTTCATCCTCCTCGACCTGTTTCTCTTTTGAAATCTGCGCAAACTGCTGCACAATTGGATCGAGCATTGTAGAGTGGGCGATAGAAGTTTCTGCACCCTGATCAGATGGCGAATTGGAGGCTTCGGAGTCGTGCTTTTTCTTCCCAAAAAGAGTGTTGAGGATGGTCTGAAGAGGAGTGGCAGTTGCTGCAGGGGCAGGGATAGAGCTGGATGAGGATGGAGATTCCACACCTGTGACAGAGGACGGGGCGGGTGCTTTAACAGATGACAAAAGGGAAAAGACAGATGAGGTGGCCACAGCAACATTTGGTGTCCCAGAGGAGCTGGCAGGAGGTGACCCTGGAGGAGTAGTACTGAAGGGAATTTCCAAACTTTGGCGTGTGCTGCGCTCCACTTTGACTGAGAGAGGTGGCTTTGGGAGACCAGTGTCATCAATTTCTTTAAGTTGGAGCTTAGATCGTTTCTCATCAGTTTCCAACGCACCACCAGGGCGCTTTCTGTCCTTCTGGCAGATCAAGAGCCCCAGTAGAAGGTTGGGCCGGGCCGGCTCGAGTCCTGCAAAATAATAATCATGCACAAATGAATCAACACATCAAAGACTCCAAACTCCAGCAAGGATGAGACACAGAGAACCTCAGGTAAATATGTTCACATTTCTTTGCACAGAGTGGCAGATATGTTTGTCGTTTTGTACCCGCCCCCTCCCCGTTGCCGAAGAAGGCTGACCCGGGGCGGGAGGTGGGGAGGGGTGCAGGCTTCCCAGACCCACTTTCTTAGTGGGTGTGTGTTGCCAGGCTAAAAGCGCGCCAGTGACGGATTGCCGCTGACCTACTCAATGACCCAGCCACTCTAATTACCATGATGTAAAACACTCTACTCACGCATTGTGGCGCAACAAGTAAGGGCTCATGCGAATAAGGCACTTGCGGGATATTAGTGTGGTGTCGCGACGCACACAGCCTGACAAATGAAAAATCCCGGTCCACACAATACGGACCGAGTCGCACCCACAGCGACTCCAATCTCCAGCCATTGTGACATCACGTCCATGAACCCCGAGCCAGGCAAACTGGACAACTCGAGATGAACACAAATACATGCGATGAACATATGTTCTCGACTAATGAATGACTTTAGGGCTATCTGTTTCGACAGAGAAAGGGAAGAACTGTAGAGGGGCGGCAAATGTGAGGCCTGCGGGCCACCTACTATCAAAGGCGACTGAAAGTAGGTTTTATAGAGTAGGTTTTATAGAGTCGGCTGTTCAATTGCATTTTTAATATTTGTATAAATCCTGTCAAGAAGCTGAGACACATAAACAAGCCAGCAGTGGAGTTGCCCTTTAAGAGCATACCTGGTCCATCAAATGGCAAGAGTTTGGATGGTAGTGGGTCCTTTGAGCTCAAAGGGATTAGATAAAGGTCTTTGATCCGCCGGTTGCTGTTAGCTACCACACCAAATCTTTTCCTGCTGCTGAAGTAACAGAAGAGAGACACGTAAGCGACTTCCTCTTCCTCTGTGGCTGGCTGGAATCGGATCAGACACAGCTCCTGTGAGCAGTAAGAGCGAGAAGATCAATATGCTGTAACAAAAACAACATTTTTGACAATTAAGCCTTTGCACAAAGCAACCTTGGACAATGAGGTTTTCAACTTGCCAACGTAGTCCCACACTGTGTTTGGGGAGATGCGTCCTCCAACGTGAATGGTGTCAGGCAAATCCTGCATAGTATTGACCAAACATGAGGAAATGCCATTTTTTTCCAACTTCAATCACGCACGCACACGCACAAAAAAGACTAGCATACTCTGAATTTTACTTACCTCTTTTAGGTACTCAAAAGAGCCTGAAACCAGGTAAGCCTTGGTTACAAACTTGGCCACAGACTGCATGTTGATGAACCCTTTCCAAACCCTCTCTTGACCATGGAGGAAGATTGCAGTCTCCCCCTCCGGAGGAGGTTCAGAAGTACTGGGGGAGGGGGGAACAGTAGCATTTGAAAGAAATTCCACGTTCGTTCAAAAGAAGGTGGCCTCATTTTCTGAGACAAGACACTAAACTATGGATAAGGTCGCAAAAAAACAGGTCAGGCACTTCTAAAACCACTGTATCCTCATGATACGCAGTTGCCACAATGTACCATTTGTTAAGTGAAAACACAGCCCAACTCAAATGAACGGAGAAAGTATTGATACATTTGAGAGCAAATCCGTTTTTGACACCTGTAAAACAAGCTCCTTAAATGAGCTCAGCTGAAGAAAGTATCCTGTAATCAGCCGAAGTACCTTGTTTTCGATGGTTTGGACAAAATCAGTGAGGGCGGAGGAGCAGGGGGCATGGGAAGGGAGGCCTTGGCTCCAGCATCCAAAGGAGCAATGAGAGGAAGTGGGAGTGCCTCCGCCACAGTACTGGTGGGTTTTTCTGGAGAAGTGTGCGTGACGGTTACGCCGGAGCCATGTCTGGCCATGCGTGGATCTCTGCGCGTGATGCTGACGGACGAAACGGTGGCGGCGACGGCCTGCGGGGTCTGCATGGGAGGGGCCAGGTTCTTTGGGTCCTCTTGGTAAAGTTGTGGCTGTGACTCCAGGACAGCTGGCTCGGTGACAAACTGGTACGGCGGAGGCATGAGCTGCTGGTGCTGGTATGCCGCGGCCATTTGTGGTTGGCCAACAGCGCCGGTCGTGGCTTGCTCGGGTTTCTTCGGGGGTTTGGTTTTTTTGGATGCAAGCTCCTCTTCCGTCTTCTGACCTAAGGAAGGGTATTGCATGGATACAGTATTAGGAGAAGTGTCTTACAAAAGTCATATGTCAATGACAACCATTGCTACAACACGGTGACGTATGCAACAACGAGGATGGACAGTCGTCGGCGGGCTCCTTCACCACTGCCACAGGAGATGCACAGCAATTCCCGATGGGTTGTGAATGGGATGTCACGCAGTGGGTGCACATACTGTATGAATAGGTACGAGCTCACGCTTTGATGTTTACATGAACGCATGGTGTGAGGCAAATGGGGTTTTGACTCGACTTTGAAGGGTGAAAAAGATTACTTGCTCAAGATGCAAGATGACCCGGCTATGGTCAAGCATGTCCAGAGGACTGAAGCGCTTTGTCGGCCTCTTAAAATCATTCAAATGTATCCTTTCTACTCGTATGATTGTTTGATGAAAGAGCACACACGCATTCAAGTGAAATGTCCAACTTTAGGATTCCAACTGTGTTCGTTCAAGTACGTCATAAAGAATGAGGAAATACTAAATATGTGTGTGTGTGTGTGTGTGTGTATTATATAAAATACTAATAAATATATATATTATATAATACTAATACTCAACTGCGAACGCGGTGCAACAGAGCAGCCAAACACTCGCAAATATGCCCCTCTGTGCCAACTCCTTTACCTGTGCATATTTTACAGTTGAGGTCAAACAGATGAGTCCTGTGTTCTGATGTGGTGTCTTTGAGCATGCTACTGAAAATATCTGGCATACTACTGCTCCCCTCAACTGCAGAAGGCTGCGGCGCAGCCGAAGCAGTGAGGCTGGGCTCATCTTGGTCCTGAGGGAATACAACAGATCGATGTCAAATCCCACAAAGAACCGCAACCAGTCTCTGGACACCCGCCACTAAATGCAAAGCGGGCACAAGTCGGTCAAGTGCTTTTCTCATTCGGATAAAGTCAAGAGGAAGACCACAAAGTTCAAGAGCTCCGTCCCCCAGGCAACTGTATCAACTTGCACAGGTGAATCAAAAGTGTGAAAGTAGCAGAGAGGCAGTGTGCCACCACTTACTACAGAAGAAGCCATGCGAGAAGATGAAGCTGTGGCAGGGATACATACATCTGCATCTGATGGGGGCGGGGCATCCTCCGCATCCACGCTATGAGAGTCGCGCCGACTGCTAATTTTGGAATGACCCGAATGGGCCCTCGCACCCGAGGACTGGGCCTGCAGAGTGGATGTGTAACGTTCAACACTGGCTGTCATGAAAGCAGTGTGCTTGAAAAAGAAGAAGAAACATTTACCTGGGGTGGATCGGGCTTCTTCCACTCCGATATCTCCTTGGAGATCATTTCTTCAGCACTCAGCCTGACCAGACGGAAAGGGCTCAGCTCGCCGCCAATGACCCTGTAGAACAGGCCCTGAACACACACACACACACACACACACACACACACACACACACACACACACACACACACACACACACACACACACACACACACACACACACACACACACACACACACACGCACACGCACACGCCATTCATTTCACCTCTCTTTTCAAAATAGGAAAAGTTTTGCGACCACAGCGACTCACTTTGTTTTTCGGGTCCTTGAGGTTGAACATGAGCAACCGGTACTTGTTTTTGTACTTGCTGTCGGTGCTGAGGCAGAGGTTAAACATCTCTTTCTCGATGACAGCTGCCAGCCTCGCGACTTCGCTCTCCGTCATTTTCAAATCATCGCTGTCGCTCACCCTGGCGGGAAGGAGGACAGCAATGGTGTTGGACCTCAACATGTGCTCTGTGAAGAAAGCAAAGCTTTCAGGGAGTCTCACCTCTTGTAGAGGATGTCTGTCAGAGAGCGACGGATGTTCTGTCTCATCTGGTGGTTGGGGGGAGGCGTTATCGGGGAAGCGGAGGCTGCCGAGGACGCTGCCGGATGGTGTGACCTGTGGGAGGAAGAGTGACCGGGGGCAGCTGAAGACACCGGAGACGGTGGGACTCTGGAGGACGATGAGGACTGATGATGGGACAGAGAGTCTTTTTGCTGAGGCTGCTTCTTTGGAATGGTAAAGTTGGTCTTGGTGACCCTTAGTGCTCCCGTGACATGGATTGGGCCTGGAGGATAAGGGGACGGGGGCGGGGTGGTTGTCGTCCGCAGTTTCTTGGCCTTTGCTGCAGATTTACTCGGAGGAGTGGCAGACCTCTTGGTTGCTTTCGAGCTGCTGGACTGAGGGGACAACTTCTTGCCTTTTGGAGACACTTTGGATGCCCTGGTGGTCATGGTCTTCTTCCTCTTGGTAGGGGTCTTGGAGTCAGGGGAAGGTTTAACGCGAGCCGGGACCGGTTTCTTTGTCTGCTTCTCTTCTTTGGGAGGAGGGGCTGCAAAACAAGAGAAAAGAATTTGCCACCAATCACAAGATGGATAAAATAAAAGACTGTGGCATCGTTCATTTATTTCGCAGACTCAAAACACTTGAGCATTTTCCGCCTTGTGTAATTGGGTACACCAGTGAGCAATCCTCATCATTTTATAAAGCTAGATTTGCAGCAACAGCAGTCATTGTATACATGCGGCGCATAGACGTGCTTCAATCTGAGGCAGAGCAGCATTGGTTCTCGCATGAGCACTTCATCCAAACTGACTTTTTAGGTAAGCCTGCGATTAGTAATCAATTAGCCATCAGCATTCACCATTTGAAGTGGACTCGACTGACATTACACCCTAAAGCCGGACAGATCCCAATTCCCAAACGCTGTGAAATGACACAAAAATAAAAGAAATCAAAATTCTTGCAGTGTAACGCCTCAAACTTGGCTGAGCTTAGGCCAACTCCCTTGACCTTCCTATTCTGTCTGCAATCATTCCTCGGGCACGGTTTTACAGGTGAAGGTGACACGGCCCGAGGTAAAGCCACACGTGCGGAGTCATTCGGCAACATTGTCAAGACTGCATGACACGAAAAACAAAAGCCAAGTACAACAGTGGTCACATTTTCCAAACACGCGTGCGACATCTGTGCCGACCTGCCTCCTGCGACAGACAGTGGGGAACCAAGCTGACTTTTCAAAGGGCCCCAAACGGTCATGCAATAAAAATTGCCCCTCAACGTCCTCGGTGTCATCAAATAGAACGTGTAAGCAACCACATGTAGGTGTGAAGGCACACTCATTGTGACGCATGTCAGCCTCACTCACTGTACTTCATCGCTCATTTGACTGCGGGGAGCCTTGTTTGAAATCTCTTGCGCAGGTACATCACCGCTTCATTCTTCCAGTGCCACCTCTGACATTCTCTCGGGCCTCTCTTCCTTCTTTTCGCCAGTCAGGATAGGATTTCTGTTTCACCTGCTTGCCATCTGGGACATCGTCTGCACAATCTCCACGTCCAGTGCGTTTTCTTTGTACCGGACGTAAATGCTTATGTCGTTGACCTCCAAGATACCCAAATAGCAAGCCAACACTGCTCAGAAAAATCAATCAATGAAGGGATCCAAAAATCTGTCTGTCACATCATCTTTTATTTTAAGACAGTTTCCCACTATAAAAGATGCATCATAATGAGCTCGCGAGGACTTAAAACAAAACGAAACAAAAAAAGTCACCACGTTAACTTTGGGTCCGCTTTGCTGCTTACCAGGTTAATGCATCCTATGATAGGCTGTAGGGCGGGTGACAAGAGGTTCAAAGACGTACCTGCTGGTGAAATTACCTGCCCCATGGAGAGCTTTACACATTGGGTGGTCCAAAGACCCTACACACGCACCCATCTCATCTAAAACAACCGAATCCTTGATTGGACACTAAAATTGAAATCTAGCGTCTGAACCAACGCCACAGCAGTGTCCCAGAATAACTTGTTCTGAAACGGGAATGGCAGAAAATGATGCCGCAGAGGCCAAAGCGTCCTCGTTTAGCTAACGACCAGATTGACAGATCCTTCGACCCCCAAAGGGCAATTTAGCAAGGCACTTAGTGTCACCGCCCCAGCCCATTGAGGGATTCCCCTACCCGTACTCGCTGAGGATCCATTTTGCCAACCGGGCCACTTCTTAGAAGTTTCTGACATCACCTCAGCAGCTTTTCAACAAATCAGTTGTTGAGAATCCCTCCAGCGCTTGAAATGTTTAATATTCACCCAAAAGTCAGACCACACACTTACCTCTTCAGCAGCTGCCACTCTCCCATCCAGTGGCACCCGTCATCAAAATCACACGTTAACAGGTCAGGATTACGTCTAACACAAACAATTTCACAAATGTCCTGTTTCAGGTTATGCTAGCGTGAAAGAAATGGCTACGAGGTAAACAAAGAACTATTTTAACCAGAAGACCCTCAAAGAGATACATACACTTTTTGTTTAACACTGTGGTTGATATGGGTGTAGTCTTTTCTGGTGGTACTGCAATGTAATTATGGTCGCTGCACCAGGACGCAGTGGCAGGCGGCGGCGGCTGTTCCACGGCATGCGCGTCTTCATCGTCCTCATCGGGATCGCAGTCGTCATCTCCTCCGTCGCTCTCAGAGTCCTCCCTGCTGTCCCTCCGGGCTCTTGTCCGGCTGGCAGCTCCCCTCTGAAAGGATCAAAGAGATGCACATGATGGCAGTTTTGTGACAGCACCCAGAGGGCACGTTGCCAAAACGGGGTCATTCTTAAATTCGTCAAAGGAGATGCAACTTCACTGGACTGGATCTATTGTATTCTACGGTTGTCGCCCATTCACTGCAGTGCCATTAATTAAACAGGGCTGCGGGCGGGGTACACCCTCCTCAACTGGTGGCCACCCAATCGCAGGGCACACGCAGACAAACCACCATTCACGCTCACAGTCACACCTTTAAGGACAATTTCGAGTTATCAATCAACCTACCGTGCAGGTTTTTTTTGGAATGTGGGAAGAAACCAGAGTACCCGGAAAAAAGGCACGCAACTACAGGGAGAACACGCAAACACCACGCAGGAATCGAAACCACGACCTCTGCACTGTGGCCATGCTAACCGGTCGACTGACATGCTGCCATTTGTTTGAGATGGGCCTTTGCACGTGTGTATCATTTCCGAAATTTTGGAAGAGTGATATTAGTAAATTTCTCCACCTATCTTCTTTGACACTCATGCTTATTTGAGTCGCGGGTAAGATGGAGCCAATCGCGACTGACTTTGGATGAAAGGCAGGCGTAGCCAGTAGCGGGTGCGAAATTGCAGGTTGTTATGGCTGCAGTCACCATAATTTCAAGTCAGTCAGCTTTTTATTGTCAAATAAAAAGCATTTTGCATGGCTCCAATGATAATTCCTTTGTTCGTACTTAGAAATTATTAGCAACATTTTGCGACCAGCAAAAGACAATCGGGCAGGAAACAATGACATCAGCATTGTTGGTGAAACGCTGCCAATGCAAATGGATGTTCAGTAGCCTCACGTGATTGAAACAAGGAATAGAACCACTTGATTTAAACGCCAACAGTTCAGCCCATTTTAGGATGACACCCCCCCCCCCAAGCCTGCGCAGATTCAAATATACGAGGTGGCAGACCCAGAGTGTGCGGTGCACACAAAGCTCGACTTCATTTCAAACTTTTACGAACAGAATACCATTCACCCCGAACAAAACAACTGGGCAATGTAACAATGGGGTTCTTCCCATACTCACATTTGCATTCTGAATGGTTATGATCAAAGCATCGTCTTCATCATAAAGTGTTTATGTTCAAGGCTTTGGGTCATATACGGACAATTTGAAACAATACCAAAACGGAGACAAAAAAAAACTCGATACGGAAAAGTGCTCCAGTACACGTCATGTTCATGCGAAATCGCTGTGCGGATATCAATGTTGTTGTTCACGTACATCAACAAGGAAAATGTGTCAGGAGAATTCGGCTTGGGAGCGGAGCTGCCATCGCTTTGAACACAAGTCAACTGTTGAGCAACATCAAGACGCATGACTGCGTGACAACTGACCAAACGTATTTACTTCGAGAAGCACATGGTTTCACAACTTAAGGTGGTCCAAATTACCTTTGATGCAGAGGTGGGTTTCTGAGCTTTGCTCTTAGGCTCTTTGACTTCAGTGAACGACTTCATAGTCGCGGCAGCGTGGCGCAGGATGCAGTCATTGCCGCAGTACACGGAGTCCGGCTGGGCGCTGCTCTCGCAGCCGGGACCGATGCATTTGGGAAGCGACACATCCTCCGGTGACTTTCCGGCCTCTTCAGCCTCGGTTGTTTTCACCTCCACGTTTGAAGCCACCTTCTCCTGCTCCATCTCTGCTGTGGGGCACGCTGGCTTTTCCGTCACAGGCGCCCCCTTCTGGGCCGTGTTTGGTGGTGCAGTCTGCTGGATCGCCTGCTCCAAACCAGTACACAGTGGCTAACAATGAGCAACGTGATTTACAAGTGAGAGTGTATTGTGAGCCATCTTATGGTCATTACCATCCACAATTGGACAGTATTCTCATTCCCACTATTACCCATGACATGAACATTGCATTGTTTGAGAGCAGGCAATGTGAGCAACAAGGCAGAGAATAAATGTGGGTACTTTTATATCGATACCAAGACGCGTTGTGCCATAGCCATCGTATGTCAAAATGTAACACATTGAGATTGATCTATATATACATAAAAAATGAAATTCAGCTCATTTACAAGGACCTACCGGCTGAAAGATTTTTATCTTCTTTTTTCCCGTGGGATTTGTGGCTTTCTCGATCCTGCCTTTGATCCCGATGTCCTCCGATCCTTTCTCGTCGGCGCTAGCGGATGTTGGGGGGAGTTGTGCCGGCGACGCAAAGCTTCCCACGGGACCCGAGTCAGCAATAGCGCCCCCAGCAGATGGTGGAGGCTCAGCGCTAGCGTCAGTTTTGGCCTTCGCGGTGTCCGTGCTCAGAGACAGCATGGAGGTGGCGGGCCTGATCACCTGGCTTTTTTTAGCTGTACAGTTGGGGCAGACATAATCCTCGCCATTTCTCTCCATCAGACGTCCACGAGCCTCGGTTATGCCCACACAATCTCCATGGAACCACTCCTCGCAGCGGTCACAGCAAATCATGAACCTAGTGAGCAAGAACATTTGTCATGGCAACCTGGTCGGACTCCCCTGATTATTATTCCTGCTTAATATACACAGGTTGTGTAATTTGCATACCAACCCACCGCCCCCCTCAAAAAAAGCGAAAATCATAGTACTTCTTGTAGGATCTGATTGTTTTATCAAGTTCATGTTTAGAAATGCTCATGGGCTGGGCAAAACAAGACCCTCAGCCCTCCTCCCTGCTTTTGTTGACCTGCAGGATGGGAGCTTCTCATCAAAACATCTGTAAGAGGCTTTTCATTTGTGCGGGTTTGCAGCTTGGTTGGGTGTGTTGCTGAAATAATTAGCCTGGATTCAAATTTAGTGAGAATCAAGCATTTTTTTGTCGTCATTGTTTGAGTTTTACCAAATGAATAGCATCTATACACAGGGGATTCCGAAAAAGTCAAAATGGTCACTGCAAACAACAGCAGTGAGTTCAATGGAAAATAACATTTAACATCAGCATGTCGAACCAGGACACGCCGACCGTGTGTCTCTCCGGCTCACCTGGGAACGTCTTTCGATGGCCCTTGAGCAGAACAAAATTTGTAAGGGAGATTGAAGTCTCGACTTCCCTGATGAGGCTCCCGCCCCGCAGCCCACCACAGATAAATGGAAGAAAAATGATGGCCGGATGTTCAATGTAATTAGATTACAGACTCCCCCCCAAAATGAAGGACCTGCCTGCTCGTGTTTTCACATCATCATGCTTGTAATTTGCTTTGGATTTGATGTTCTCCCATATCGCTGGCGTTGGGCGGAATTACTGCCATCTCCAACCCCCCCCCCCAAAAAAAGTTGGTTGAGCCATCAATATGGCATCGTGAAGTAGAGCAAGCCATTTTCAACACTTACAATTGATCAATAATTTGTAGCAAGGAGACACCATGTGGAGACTGACCAATAGTACAGATTTGTGAAAAAATAAATACTTTGATCGCTTTGGGCATTGGAGGCTTTGGCCCAATGCCAGCGATGTTAAATTTTGCACGAGATATCAGACGTGCACTCACATATTGATAACTACGATGTTCGGTTTGGGGGAACGGCGACGAAGGAACGCCCAATTTAAGACGGTGAAACAAGTGTACGGCGGAACGCCAGGGGCACGCGACGGTGACCGAGCACGACCGCGAGCGCTAAAACGCACGTAGAATTGAGGCTCCTTCAGAACTGCCACAAAGGAAGGGGAAAACAAACAAAAAAACAACCCGCACACAAATAAGCAAGAGTTTCAGCAATTAATTGGGACTGGCAAAAGTTTCAATAAATACAATTGCAAATAAATATGCAAGGTTCACTGGATTGGAGTGTGTCCCCGAGGAAGAACTGCGTGCGCTTCAGGTTCTGTCATTGATAACAAGCAAGCCCACTACCAACAGACTCCCAAGTCTCAAGGGAGCAACTTCCTCCACTCATACACATTGACCCGGGGACAAGTCCCTGATTCGCCAAGTTGCCGACCAACTTCCAAGCCATCTTATGACCCTTTCACACTTGCATTCATTTTTCGGTACAACATCTTGATTTTATTCTTTTCTACAGGACCGTTCATTTAGTGTAGAGCAGAGTTGAAAGCGTGTTCAATTTGCCACCCAACAAAGCATTCAAAACAAACCTTTTGTTGTGTTTCTGCCGACAGATGCAATAAAGTGCATTGGGGTCGTATCCTCCATCAGACTCGCTGCTTGACGAAGACGAGGATGCGCCGTCGTCCTCGTCGCTGTCCTCCTCATCGCGAGGCTCGCCGGTCTTGCCGACGGCTTGCACGGGTGTCGAGGCCTTGCCGGGCCCGCTGTTCACATTTGCCGCCCGTTTTTTATTAATGTATGTTCGGATGGGGCCACGCTTGACCAACAACCCGGGGTCTCGCGCGGTCTCCTCGTCATTGCTGTTCTCCTCCTGAGCTGCCGCTTTCACATTTGGCTTCTTTTCCTCCGGCTCCGACTCCGGCTGCCGGTGTTCCTTCGCGGCATGTCCCTCCTCTCCTTTCGAGAGAACGGCGCCTTTGCCCGATTTCTCTGCGCCTTTGTCCTGCGGCTCGGCGCCGTCCCCGCTGTCCTCATTCTCGGAGCTTCCGTCATCTTTGGCGGCGGCGCTTTCCGTTTGCCGTAGCCACCTGCCACGCTGAATTGCCCTTCGAGTCTGCTCCCTCGTGCTACTTCGAGTTCTCCTGTCGGACGGCTCGGGCTTGTCCTCCACCGTCTTTGTGTCTGCGTTACCATCAAAGCTGGCCTCAGAGGCGGTTTCAGCATCGGTCGGCGTTTGTGACGGAGGATCGCCGCTTTCCAGGGTTGGGGGCGCACTCTTTCTGAGCACCCGTTTCGTAGTGGAGAGGAATTCCTCCAGCTTGTCGGTGCGCTTCGACTGTCTGCCACTACGGCGCACAGGATAGCGGCTCTCTGGGTTGTCGGGCGCAGCTTCCACTGGCATCTCTCGCTGAGCAACAGTGGACCGACGGAATGCCCACGTTTTCTTTGATTCGCTGTTGGCTTTGGAAGCTTTGTCTGCTTTCTCTATCGCCTCCTCTGCCACCTTTTCACTTTGTGTTGGGAAAGTTGGCTTTTGCTCGCCGGGCCGCTCCTCTCCATCACCTGGAGACACATCGCAGAAGGCTCAAGGTAAAATTAATTACGGGAACAAGGACGGCTTCAAAACACTACGGAAGAGTTGAAAAAAAATTAATCTAGTTTTCATAAACTACAGACGTGCTGAACGCCCCCCCCCCTCGTGTGCCTTTAATTTCCGCCCACCGAAAGTTGTCTCGGGTCATTCACACCACACTACTAGGCAGTGAAAAGCAGATTTCCCCGACCTTCATTTAAGGGAAAAAGAAGCTCATTCAAGGTACCTTGAGAGCAGCTATCCGTTTGGTCTTGGCTCTTTTCTGGCTCATGAGCTACAGAGAGCTCAGGGCTCACATTCTCCTCCATGGGTTGAGTCAATGGCTACTTTGAAACCCAATCACTAGTTAGGAGAAGAGCACAACAGAGTCACTAATCAAGTGCAAAAAGAGGTACAGCAGATCCCAACGCATCAGGAAAACGAGAACAAACTTGAAAACGTGCTTGATTCTAGTGCAACTAATGCCGATTTGGAATCGCCCAAAGTTAAATGAGCAGAGGATATGAGGAAAACGTGAAAAATAGGTCTAGTTTCAACAAGTCCTTTTTCTCATCGTGTAAATCGCCGTGTGCCTTCCTAAAATCACCAAAGCATACACAGCATAAGACCACCTAAATTCAAGACTTTCAAAGACATTTTCATTCAACTCGAAAGAAAACGGAAGACCAACTTTCCAATGCTCCCAAAGTCCCATATTATCCAAAGTTGCTCAAGGCCATAAATGACATGCATCTGCTCTTAATTTTCCCCAACTAAAAGCACACCTCAGATTTTTATTGTACGTTATCCTGATTGTTTGATGTTACTACGAGAGATATTAAGTACATTATTTTTTTAAAGAATACAAATTTATATCTAGATTTGAGACAATTTCCAGAAATAAGATTTAAATGATCATGTGTTACCAGTTTGAAGACATAGTTCAAGTGTCAAGTCAAGTCAAGTCAACTGTATTTATAGAGCACTTTCAAACAGCCATCGCTGTATACAAAGTGCTGTACATGGATCAATTGAACATATGTATGATAAACAGTAAAACAAATCGGTAATAAAGACGGTAGAAAGCACCAAACAGTAAAACCGAGAACAAATCTAAGTCATAAGTCATGCTGAGTCGAATGCCAAAGAATACAAGTGAGTTTTGAGGAGGGTTTTGAAGATGGGCAGTGAGGAGGCTTGCCGAATGTTCAGTGGTGCAGAAACCCTGGATAATCCGATTTTTTTTAAAAAACATTTATATTGGGGTCATGGTGAACTTAAATAAATGGGTATATAGGAGGAGTTAAGATTGGCTCTACTTCCAAGTCTTGGAAATGGGTTTGTCACCTGAGTGGGATGCAAGGGTCCAAGTTTTTGTCCTGCACATCTTTTATGTACACTGCCTGATGCAATAATTAAAAGGA
>CAAKHF010015643.1:0-19342 GCA_901007745.1 Hippocampus kuda
TGCTGTCTATGGCATTTTGCCTTGTTTGTTAACACGAGGCTAAGTGGACTTTCCTAAAGGCAAACTCTGTGGTGGTTTTAAACACACAAACTGTAACTCTCTTAGTTTGATGTTTAGTTTGACAGTAAACTTCCAATGGGAGAGAGAGTTAAGGCGTTACACAAGAAGAGCATGTTTTCACAACAAAGCAGTCAGACGGTCTCATTATCGTCCCTGGAAGCAACCCCCTCCCCCTCCCACCACCAATTCTTCCACTTTTGTGGCAATGGTCATCGATCGGGATCGAGTGCTAACTGTGTGCCCAGGTGCACTTCGCCCAATCGACCGGGCGGTTTTTAAGAGCTGTCTTTGATTGGCAAGGGTTAAGGCATTGATCCGGCACAAAATTCGCCGGCGCTTTAATGATGTGTCAATGGACAGGCTGATTGATCTGCAGTCCAAGCTCATCATTGCCATGGACGTGGCCAAGGGGATGGAGTACCTGCACAACCTCACCCAGCCCATCATCCACCGAGATCTAAACAGGCATGGGTCTCTCTCTCTGTCTCTCTCTCACACACACACACTCACACACACACACTCACACACACACACACACACACACACACACACACACACACACACACACACACACACACACACACACACACACACACACGGCTCAGCCCTAATGCAAAGCGATGTTGTTGTCAGTGACACGTGTGCTCCTTTGCAGTCACAACATTCTTCTTTATGAAGACGGACATGCCGTGGTGGCTGATTTTGGAGGTAACGCTAGTTTGTCTGGTAACCATGGAACAAAATAGCAGGAGTAACTCACACCTATGGACAGTCTACAGCAGGGCTGTCCAAACTTTTCTAGTCCACAGTGTGTGTGTGTGTGTGTGTGTGAGTGAGAGACTGATTCTGAGGGAGAGAGAATGTCTAAGTGAATGTGAAAGAGAGGAAAAGCGAGTGTATTTGAGTGTGTGAGTATAGAGCTGTGGTTCTCAAAACACAGAGAAACCAAACAAAAAAAGTATTCATCATCCGTTTCCATCATCACTTTTATTTTGAAAATCAGGAATTTTAGGACCCTTTCTGAGGCTCTTCGTTTAACCCCGTCACCTCAAATGTATTTCAAACATTTTTTTTTCTGTTACGAACACCAAATCCTCTTCACAAATACCGCTAAACATCAAATATTTGTCGATCTGAAATATATCAGGCATATACAGTATTTTGCATGGATGAATGTATTTTGTCCATTTATAAAGTAGCATTTTTGCCACACATCTGGTTAGCAAGTGCATCCTATGTGCCCCCCGCCCCCAAGTAACTCCAATGAAAAATTGTGGCCCCCTCTAGCCTTTCAATTGTTGATTTTAATGGTGGCCATCATGATAGTACTTGCAGAGCTCGTCAATTTGTTTATTTATTTATCGGGTGCTACCACGAAATCACTTTAAAGCTAAACACTGAAAACAGATTTACTGTCTGCAGAATCCAGATTCCTTCAATCTGTCGATGAGGACAACATGACCAAGCAGCCGGGGGTAGGTCACACCTTCGTTGCCATGACAATCTATAACCATGACATGCTTTGAAGAGTTGGATAGAATTGGATAATTCCCCTTCTGAAGAGCCAAGTAAAAAATGCACGGCCCGCCACCTGCGTTTTCTTTGGCTACCCGTGTGGTCCTGCCTGCACCTGCGATCGGGTACCCAGTGGCACCAAACTGCCTTTCGTGCAGAATTTTTCTCGGCGTGATGATTCATCACGACCCAGGTTGCATAGCCTGCAGTTTGGTGTCGAGTGCGTTGCGTCTCTGGAGAGCTGCCTGTTGTACGAAACGGGTCCCCTTGGCATAAATGCGTTGTTTGCCAGAGCAACTGCACCTGTGTGCATTTTCAAACGTGCCATTATGTTTTTTTTTTTTTTTTTTTTTTTTTTAATGAGACGCCTGTCTTTGTGTGCCTGTGTGTGTATAGAACCTGCGATGGATGGCTCCCGAGGTCTTCACTCAGTGCACACGCTACTCAGTCAAGGCAGACATGTTCAGCTATGCCCTCTGTCTGTGGGAGCTGTTGACTGGAGAAATTCCCTTTGCACACTTGAAGCCTGGTAATTTTATTTTATTTTATTTTTTCGCCCTCATGTCATATTTAGTGCGCATTGGCTAAAATCAGGCAGTTAGCGCACACTGTTGGTGTGCAAATAAATCCATAAGATGAATGCAGATAATGTCCCTTGAAATACTGTCGAAGCCCAAAATGCGATGCTAGGTAATAGCGTGTGCGTGTGTGTGTGTGTAGTGATGTTTTTTGTAAACCATGCACTCAAGAAATGCACAAAATAATAAAGAAACTGATACTGAAAATCTACCATATTTTCCGCACTATAAGGCGCACCTTCGATGACCGACCTATTTTAAAACTGTTTTCATATTTTGGGCGCACCACATGATAAGACGCATAGGAATAGAATCGCCAATTGTGGCTGAGGTTGCATTATGCATCCACCAGATGGAGCCACGCTAAAGGGAATACAACACGATGCAGCTTTATTTATATAGAGCCTTCACAACCGCTGCAGCTGTAACAAAGCGCTTTACAGAACATTTAAAAATACCATGTCCAAGAAATCCGAATATTGATCCATATATAAGGCGCGTTGGATTTTAAGGCGTACTGTCGGCTCTTGTGAAAATTCGATGCTTTTAGGTGCGCCTTATAGTGCGGAAAATACAGTCATAAAATCTAAATGAAAACAAAACATTGAAAAAAACCCCCTAAATTAAATTAAAAAAAACCTCAAAAACTAACTGCACTGAAAATTCCAAGACATTTATAGCCCTGGTATGCACAACACCACAGAGAGAAAGAGCAAGGGGCGCAGGGGAGAGGCCAGGGGGAGTCCGGCCTGGACCAGGGCTTGGTGCTGAGCAGTGTCTGTATTTTACAATTCTCTCTGTCTTGCTGTCCTCAGCTGCCGCAGCAGCAGACATGGCCTAC
The DNA here is from genome assembly GCA_901007745.1 of Hippocampus kuda. Taxonomy (NCBI): domain Eukaryota; kingdom Metazoa; phylum Chordata; class Actinopteri; order Syngnathiformes; family Syngnathidae; genus Hippocampus; species Hippocampus kuda. The sequence continues at coordinate 2,995 of CAAKHF010015643.1, forward strand.
CATCACATCCGCCCTCCTGTTGGCTACTCCATCCCCAAACCCATCTCTGCACTTCTGATGAGGGGATGGAATGCATGTCCAGAGGACAGTACAGTATGTTTTATTTATGTATTTATATATTATTTATAATCGATCCATTTTTGACAACTACTAACATCTCATTTCAGGACCGTCCAGAGTTTTCTGAAGTAGTCACCAACCTGGAGGAGTGCTTATGCAACGTTGAGGTACACTATGGACAAAAATGTCTGCGCCATTTATTCAAGACATTATTATTATTATTATTATTATTTTATCTTCGTGCCTGCCGAATATGCCAATCCTACATCGTTGTTTTGTGCGTCCAAAAGCTGATGTCACCCGCCTCCAGTAACAGCAGCGGCTCCTTGTCGCCTTCCTCGTCCTCGGACTGCCTTCTCGCCCGAGCTGGGCCCAGTCGGGGTCACGTGGCCGCGCTGCGGTCCAGGTTCGAGCTGGAGTACGCACTCAACACTCGAGCCTACGCCTTCTGGAGCCAGAGGTGAGAAGAAATGACCGAACACTAGAAGCCCGCTTTTATTTGAACCCCCAAACTGAGAATTGTGAAGCGGCTTTGAAAGCCATTGTCCTCTATCATCTGTAATGTTTTTTGTTCTTCCCGTCACCTCAAACTGTTGCTTTGTTGCTGTTATTTGTACAACCTTTTGGCAAATTCTTAGCTCTTGTTTTTACAATTGCTCAGGCAGGAAGAGAATTACGGCAACAGTTGGCAGGTGGAGTTGCTTGGATACCAAACAGACAACAAAGGGCAGCAAGGGCAGTGAACCATCGCGAGTCATCGGGATGCACTTAAGTAGAATAGGGCCCCGCGTCTCCATGGGGCCTGCAGTGAAATTTTACTTCAGGAGGCTTCTATTTGTGCCAATAGTATTGATTATTGATCAATTCATCATTGAAGTTTTCCCTGAGGCATTATTAGGGATTCAAGTGCTAAACCACCGTTGGAATACAGAATATCATTTTTAGTAGGTCGCCGATTAGTAGTAAATGTGAGTGGGAGGGGGGAGGAAAGTGTGATCCATCGTGAGGCCGACTTTTCAAACTATTTGATTTGGTTCGTTTTTGACTTTCAGTGAGCGCAGGCGCGCATCTGGCGGCCTCTCCTTGGAAGAAATAAGAAGGAGCATGCAGTTTTCCCCCATCGATCGCAACGGTTTGTCCACTGCTGTGCGATTGTAACGGCGCAATATTGATTTGTCATGTCACCATCGAATAGGATTTGGTTGTAAAAAATGCATTCATATGTTTGATGGTATACAATATATCGTCCATGAAGTACGGTTTACTTCTATACATTTATTACCTCTGCCACGGTAGGCTGCAGCGATGTAATATTTTCATTTTCTTTTTTGTTTTGCAGGTTACGTGTCCGATCCCATGAGCACCATGCGATTTTGCTCCTCCTTCAGCAGCAATGGCAGCTTTGAAGACAGTAACTAACACTTTTTGACTTAAAGGTCAGGCTAGTTGAATGTTTGTGCTGGTGATTAGTTTGCACTCACGGTTCATTTTTCATCGAGCCTTACCTTTAACTGTTTATCATGTTGCTTTTTTTTAAAATCATAATCAGTAAAATCTGTGATGGGTACATTTATTATATTTATTTGTCGAATTGTAAGCGAATTTTTAAATGGGATTTAGTTGTGCACTTTTAGTGTAGTACCATGTTGTGCCACGACATTCTGGGCAGCACTGAGCTCCATTGGAAAAGGTGCGGTTTTAACTACACAGAAGAAGAAAGATCGTTTTTATAGTTTGATATACTGTATTATGAAGTTTTATCTATTTTTTTTTTGACAGTGAGAGCTACTATGCAATAAAATGTGTGTTTTAGCTAGCTTAAACGTTTTTTTAAAGCTTTCAATGTGTTTAGAGGGTGTGGGAGGGCATACGGAATGAACACAAGCAACTTTATTTGTCACACTTTTTAATTCGTCAATGGCCAAAGCACTGACAAGATGAACGAAGCCACGCAAAGCCACACTGGAGGTGAGTAAGGCAAATAAATAATCCATTTAGGAGTAAATAGAGGCTAGTGTTGAAACCCTTTTCATCATTTTAATGATAATAAACAATGATGTAACATGAGCGCTCATCAAGCCATACTCTCCAGAAGAACGTGAAAGAGCTTCATGTTTAAAAGGGGGAACGTCGCCCAAGCAGCGAAGTCCAGGGAGACCGGTCGCTGTCAATTATTCATTTTGTAAGGGTTGTAAGCGAGCAGGAGGATCCGCTTGCAGGTAAGAGACCATTTCACTATATAATGAACCAAGCCTGTTTGAGAAGAGATCTGCTTTTCTTCAACTTCATTAACGTGATCATGACTAGAAGCACTCTAACATTGTAAAGAAAATTCAAGCGAGAATGCTCGTTAATTTTTCAACCTTATGTTTTTTTTTTCTTGTCGATGTTATTATTGACTTGGTTTTGTCATAATTTTCTACTTTCAAAAGTCTTGGTCAGGCCGTGGTTTCGGTGAGTTCTGGTCTCGAGCAAGTCATGGTGCCAGATATTGGGGTCTTGAGCACAACACTTATAATAAAGTGCACCCTGAAATGTCATGGGAATAATTTATTTGTTGAACATTTACCAAACTATTTCCCCCAGGGTTTTGAGAACCACTGATAATATACGTAGTGATTCCTAAGCACCAATTGGCAATCATCGCCTTAAAAAAAAAAAGTCTGACTACGCAATAAGGATCATGGCCATATGTGAATCAATCAATGTATGCAAGCTCGCACAAAGTAGCCACTTGATTAAATAACACCCCTGCTGGGAAATGTTTCCAGTCGAAAACTGCAGACCAACATGCTGGCTAATGTCCACTCTCGGTTCTGGACGATGCCAATAAAGGATAAGAACTTGGACCCAAAGGCATTTTGTTCAATGACCACACGCTCAAACGGTCTTGACTGACAATATCGTCCGTCAGCCGCATTCTCCGAGTGACGGACGCTTTGTCCTCGACAGCCACGTGACTTCCGACGTCTGAACTGGACGTTTGAAAATGGCTAAGCCCGGTTAGCTCTTCTTTGTGCATCTTTCCTTCCGGAGATGTCAGCTCTTCGACTTTCTCGTGCGTTTCGTTTTCGGGAGAGCCATTCACGCCTTCGGTTGCCAAGCGGGACGCATTTTCAACGATTTGCTCCGCAGTCTCATTTTTGATTCCTGGCGTGCTCGCCGCTCTCCAGCCATCTGTTGATTCAGCCTTGTCTTCCGCGAGAGATCCTTTACGCTCGTCTTTGGCTATGAGCTTCGTTTCATTCTTGGTGTTTAGTCGGAGCGCTTTCACGTCATCCTCCACGTCGTCATCGGACACCTCCCAGTCGTCTTTTGGGGGATTTCGCTCAGGGTACGACTGAGCTTCACCTTTGGGGTGACCCACTTCCGCTGCCATGGCTGCAACCTTCTCATGGGACGTCTCAACAATTTTCAGAAGCTCGGAGGATTGTCTAGTCTCCTTGCTGCCACCCGCATCAGACTCCTTGAGGTCTTCCAGAGGTTCAACAAAAGTTTCAAAGAACTTGGACGCTTGATGTGTGGTTAACCAGTTTGTGACGAGCTCTGCGCTACTTGCTCTTGCCAGCGCCTCTGGACGTTCCCCATGCGGGAGCTGGTTGACCGATTGAGTATTTGACTGTTTTCGGGTTTGGAAGAGGGCGCTTGCTCCTTCCTCCGAGGCTTTGCCGGCCTCCTCTGTGCCAGCCTCAGCCCCCGGCAGCTTCAACTCATTTTGGCTTGGAGGTTTGGAAGACGGTTTCTCTTTGGGGAATGTTTCAGCCACCGCACCGACTACGGATGACGGACCAGCCTTGTTTTTGGGAGTTTCTTTCTCGACCTCGACGTCTTGTCTGTTTCTTTTTGAATCATCGGAGACGAGCTCCTGGATTGCGTCAACTGTCGGCGCTCCGGTTTCGGAGTTGTTTTTATCCCGCTCTATCTCGGCACCACCTTCTACCTGACGGACATCTTCGGTTGTTTCCAACTTGACGTCCAAACGTTTGCGTTCCGCGGACTCTTCGTCAGGCTCTCGTCCTTTTTCAGTTTGCTCTGATAAATTGTCCCCACGTTTGTCCTCGGGAGAGCTACCTTCTTCTTGAGTGGACGTTTCCCCGTTTTCAGCGTCCACTTGACTCCGTTGACCTTCTTCGATGATCCGAACTTTGTCCGCCGTCGTCTCTCCCGTCCCGCTCGTCGTATTTGCTTCTCGAAAGACGGCAACATTCTGCGTCGTAACAATTTTTTGGTCCTCACTTTGCTCTTCTGACGTTTTCTCCGCTTCCTGAGCATCCTTCGGTGATTCTCGTCGTTGCTCCGTGTCGGAGTTGACAACCTTCTCCCCTTCAGGGTTAACTGTTGCATTTGTGCCTTCTTGTGCTTTGTTCGGATCTTCCCGTTGACTTTGCTCCGTATTATCAACGGTTGATTTGTTGATTTGTCCACCTGTCTCTGTCTCAGCAGGAATGATCTCTTTGTCGTCGTCTGGACCCGTCACATCGTGACTTTGCTCGGTTTCTTTCCCATCTTTGTGTCTCACGTGACTTTCCTCCGCGTCGTCCGGAGTTGCCTTTTTGATTTCTTCGCCGTCGTCGGAACGCACCGTCAAGTCAGTCGCATCTTTACCCGCGTCGTCTTTCTCTGCCACTGCTCTTTCTTTTTTATCATCGGTGGTCGATTTGTTTATTTCCTCGATCTGAGTGTCAACTGTTTTCTGTTCTTCATCGTTGTCTATCGCATTTTTTCTTTCTTCAACTTTGTTTTCGTCTTCGGTTGCTGCTTCATTTTCTTCCTCGTGATCTGCGGTTGCTTTGTCCAGTTCTTCTCCTTCCTGGACCTCGGAAGTAACAATTTTCTCTTTGTCATCTTGAGTCGTCCAATCTTCAATTTCTTCAGCTTCATTCTCAACTTTTCCCATCACTTTACTTTCTTCCTCGTTAACTGTAGTTGCTTGGTTGATTTCTTCACTTCCTTCGGCCTCAGCGCAAACAATTTTCTCTTCTTCGTCCCTATCGGGCACGTCTTTACTTTCTTCAGCTTGACTTTCCTCCATGATGGCTTTTTTTATTTCTTCACCTTCCTCCCTTTGAGCAGTAATCACGACATCGTCTTTGCCCGTCCCATCTCTACTTTTTTGGGTTTCCTTCTCGTCTTTCCCGATCGCAATTTCTCCATCGTCCGCATTTGTTTCGTGAACTTCATCGGCCCTTTCTTCATTTGCTTTAATGGCCTCCGTGCTTTCGTTTTTTGTGTCTGTTTTTTCCGATTCATCAGGCTCGCCTTGGTTGGTTTGTGTCTCGTCGTTTGGATCCTCTGGAGTGTTTTCTATATTTGGACTTTCCTCAGTTTGACTTCTGTCCTGTTCACTTTCCCCTTTCGCCTCACCCAGTTTCTCACGCGGCTTTGTTTCTTCTTCCTTTTTGTGATCGCGTTCCTCACTTTTGACCGCAGGATCGTCTCGTCCTTCGCTCGTGGCCTCAATATCAGCCGATGCTTCTTTGTCTTCTTGCACTCTGTCACCCTCATCCTTGACGTTGTCTTCTTGAGAAACCGTTGCCTCCGGCAAGCGGCTTGACACCTCTGGCGTTGGTTCAAATTCTGATCCTCCAACAGTCTCCTCTGCTCGCGTCTCTGTTGACTCTCCGGTTGGCTTCACCTCTGAGTCAGCATCTGTGATTTTCTTTGCAACGGAGATAGTCGAAGCATCGTCCTGAGACTCTCGAGTCCCGTCGCCTTCCTTCATTTTCTCCTCGGAATCACCTCCATCTTTGGCTTCCTTTACTGCCTCCTGCTCCGTTGCCTCGACGCCGTCTCCCATCTCATCTTTAACGTCGTCAGAGTCCTCATGGGGTTCTTCTCGGCCGGCTTCGACATCTTCTTTTGGCTCAGACGCTTCGGCGACTTGAGATTCCACCAGAACTGCTTCTGCAAATGCACACAAACAGGTTGTCTGTTTTATTTTTTTTCCCCAACAAGGATCCCAACAGCGTTTTAAAGAGGAATTAAAGTTTGATACAGTGAAACTCCTCTACAACGAAATCATGTTTGCAGCAAGAAATTTTTCACAACAGGGGTTTTTTCACTGTAGCAAATTTGATCTCAGATGTAAACACACACACACACACACACACACACACACACACACACACACACACACACACACACACACAAACGTATGTGTACTCTTTATTTTTATTCCAATAGTGCATGAGTTGCTGTTGCCGTTTCCGAACGAAGCAGTAGAGGTCGCTGTTGGATTAGACTTCATTGTAGTGAATCTCGTCGCGAGGCAAGAGTAAAGAAAAAGATTTCGTATAACGCAACAGGGGGACTTTTCGTTGTATGGGGGCAGGAAAGTGGGACTTGTGTTAATGCATTAAGATTTTTTTTCACACTAGGGGGTATTTTCGCCCATGTAGGTTTTGTTGTAGAGGAGTTTCACTGTACCATCTTTTTTTAGCTCCTGGGCTTGGTCTGCGGATGGCAGCATCTCCTCTTCGGTATTGGTCTCGCTCATCTCTGGCTCATATCTACACTGCGACTCCTTCGGGATGGCTTCAGCGAGCTTTTCCTGCACAGATTTGGCTTGGGGAAGACCAAGGTACACAGCAAATGCGACAACGTCAGCCACTTAGGGGACATACATGGAGGTTTTGAAAAGAAAGAGACCCAGCGAGGAAGCATAAAATCACACACAAACACTCAACACCGTAGATCTTTAATTGGGCGAGGTGCAAACAGAATCAGAGTATCAAAGCATGCAAAAGTATGCGCACAGACGTGAAATCAGGATTGGGCACAAAGAAGACATTTTCTTCCAAAACACCAAAGAAAAAGGAAAGACGTTGACACCTTGCACAGGAAAAATCAAACGCATGCAGGGTAGCGGGGCCCTGGAGGACCAGAATTTGACACCCCTGTGCTAAATATTTGGACACACAGTCGACATTTAAAGCTCGGCATGAATTGCGTTTAGTGTGATCAGCGGCTTTGCCAAGAATGCCATGAAAGATAGAATCAAATTATGGGAAAAAAATGTACACAATATTGTCAACCGTTTGGAAACAATGTCCTAAAGTCATATTTTGACCCCCCCAAAAAAGTGTTTTTTAAAATTTTTTATGCCACCTCTGCTCAAATGGCCTACATCCTTAGTTAAACCCATCATTTAATTCTCGCCATAAAATTATTATTAAATATAATATGATTTGTAATTGATTGTTTTTCATGTATTTTGGGGGGGGAAAAGGAAAAAAATTAGGCCATTATTTTAAGGAAGTCACTGATACTTAAAAAAAATGTTAACATCGAAAATAAAATTAGAACAAATGTAAAAATCGAAACGGCTACAAATGAAACAATCAACTACGAATACTAAAATCATTCAGAGACAAAACATTTTTTTTTCCACTGACTTCATGCAGTGCAGTCATCCAACTGACAACCAAAAAAATTCACACCACCAAACCAGTAAATTACATTGAGAATTTGTTTCCAATTATCCCATACCATCGCATTTAATGTCTCATTTTAGATTGAGGAATACGTTGCTTCCAAGTGCGTATTATTTTGTGTTAGAAGGCATGGCAGCCCCATTTGCCCGAAAAATAGTGAGCCCCCCCACCCCCCATTTCGGTCATTTTTTTTTTCTGCATTCAAGTCTTGCTAAAACGGAGGGCGGGGGTCACTGGATTCACTCCCATTTACTTACCCCTCGCCAGCTCCTCTGACTTGCTCTCATCTTCTGCCTCGGGGCACTGTGTCTTCTCCCGGCTCTGTTCTTTCCCGCTAGCGGCAGAGACATCCACATTTGTGCTCGACACGGCAACCGCAGCTTCTTCTTCCTCCACGATTTCCTCTTGAAGGATTTCCTTGGCTTCTTCTGCTTCCTCCTCGTTCTCTGTGGAGTCTTTGACGACCTCCGCGTGGCTCTCCTCGCTGGAGACGGAACTCGAACTTGGCCTCGTGTCGTCTTCTTCGTGGTCACCTTCCGAGTCCAACGAAGTTTCGTCTTTAGTCTGCGCGTCAGTTCCGCCAGTCAGAGGTGAAGCTTTCTTTTCGTTGGATCCCTCGACGGCGACGTTGTCGTCTCCTTCAAAGTCCTCGTCATAATCTGCACGGCGAGATGATTAGCTTTCGGTCCTTCCGGGACATAACGCGTGTGCTTCTTCATCTTCATTATCATCATCATCATCATACCATCTCTGGTTTTGTCGTCTTGTTGCGGAGAGGTGCTCTCGGGTCCTGAGTGCGCTGTGCTCCCAGCCTCCTCGAGTCTTCCTCCGGCATCTTGGACTTTCTTGGGTGGAGGAGCAGGCTTTCTGTCCAGCCCCATTGCGATGATGCACCTAAAACATGCGAGAAATTGCATTGATGTCTTTTGTTATCGATATATCGTCCCACGATGGGCAATTGCATTGGTCAACAGCAAATTTGAATTCAGGGATTGCTTTTTTCAGAGAAATATTTTTTGATGCTGAGCTCAAAAAAGCACATCACGATTTTGAGCGAATTTCTTTTTTTTTTTCTTTTTTTTGACCTTGAAAAGCTTGCACAATACCGATTTGTAGACCATGTGTTGTTCAAACTCCTATGTTTCCGGAAAAAAAAATTCCACCTCTTGCTGAACCGAACCCTTGATTCATAAAAACTACAAGTATATGTAATAAAATGTAAATAAAAATGTAAAATTAGAATAAATAAACTTCAGTGAAAATAGCGATGTTCGATTGAAATATTTTTCTCCTTTAAAACTTTTTTTTTTTAAATAATAATCGTTACAATCCCACAGGTGGAAAGTCTATTAAAAATGAGAGGTTTTAAATTCAAGTTAATAAACTACAATCAAAATCAAAATGTGTCAATTTCATGTTCAAAAATGAAGCATAAACTCCTACAATATTAGTTTTATTTGTTTCTTAAACTTTGCAGCATGTTTCAATGTTTCTTTAATTTTGGAAAATAAATTAGACTTATTTTTAACCCTAAATGCAATTTAAAAAAAAAAAAAAATCAAAAATATAACAGAATAAACTTGCGCCATCAAATGTATTTTAAACGCTTAACAAAAAGAAAGAAAGCAAACGATGAAGCGCGCCTTCCCTCACTTGTAGCAGGGCGATGCCTCCTCGATGGCGCTGAAGCCAAAGTGTCCGTGCCTGCCGCCCAGTCGGGGGCCTCGCCTGTGCTTGAACTCGCAGCACGAGCTGAGGCGCTCCGCTTGCAGGCCGTTCAGGAAGAAGGTCAAGCTAAAGGGGAAACCTCGATGTCGCCTCGACAGGAACTGGAATGTCTCTGAGGTGAGAACGGCGGGCAGAATGGTCAAGGGGAAATGATGTGGCGTTCTGTGTGAACATTTGACTGTTACACATTATTTAAGCCGAATTTCAGCCGAAATTCTATGGTCTGGTTGAACATTTTGGTGATTACGTTGACATTGTTTGATTTAATTTTATACATGTGGGGGTTGTAGGGATGAAAGTTTATTTTATTTATTTTTTGGGGTTTATTTTCTTTATTTATTTTGTTTACTTAAAAAAAAATTTTTTTTTATGTGGTATGTCTAATTTGGGCATTTTCAGCGGGTCTGGACCAGCGCTCCCCCCACCACGATAAACGTTGGTTCACATGTACACTCAATCCAACATTTTCCACACATTCACATTTAAAGCCTTTAATGTCACACATTTCAAAAAAAAAAATTCCCATTATTTTTCTGAAGCACTGTTACTTTTGATGCATGAAATTTCAATGACACAATAACAAATCATTGTGAACAAAAGGCTGTTTTTCATTCTGACGACGTTTTGAGCAGGCACAAAGTAGCACCAACGACTGGTGTGGAGCGCTTACTCAATGTCAAATGTTTTTTTTCCTCCCTTAAGTATCAGTGGCTGGTATTAGCAGCCTTCTTGAGTACCCGGTACCTGAAAATAAAGCCTGTTATGGAGCATGTATTCCCTGATGTCTTCTTATGTTTTTTTCAAATGACAGGGACAATTTTCACTTCATCCCTCAACCACATTTGGCTCTAACTCTATTTCCATCTTTTTTTTCTTTTTTTTTAGCCATTTTGTATTTCCGTGATTGTTGAAAATAGGAACAAGACTATTCTGACAAATTGAGGAGTATAAAGTACACACATCAATTTTTTAAAAATAGGGCGCAAACGAAAACGTAAACCCTGAAGTAAAGTACAGTTGAGCACTTTTGTTTCTCGCCACCACTGACCTCCTTCACGGAGCTTGCCCTTATACACGCAGAGGTTCTCGCCTCCACAGTGTTGCTGAAACACTTGGACCTCGTCTCTCAGGTCCTCCGCGTCATGGGAGAGGTGCACAGATTTCCCGAAATACACCATGGTGACTTGCGCTTTGCTCTGGGGCACAGAAGTCCTCAAGAGGGACTGCTCCTGCAGTCAAACGACACACTTACTTGAGCTTTCTTACTGTACCTTACACCGAAACCTACGGTGGGGTGAAAAAATATTTGCCTACTTCCCGATTCCAGATTTTTTAAAACGTCCATATATATGACACTTTCATACCACATGATTCATTTTCTCTTGCCAGAGACAACTTAGACCTCATTGGCGTCGACCGCGCCGATGGTAGCGGCGGGGCGCAATCGTCTGCGGCCCCCGAGACCGGGAGTGCCGCCCGGAGTGCAGCCGGGCCCCCTGGCTTTCTTCTTGGTGGCAGGAGGGAGCGGCGTGACAAAGTTGTTGATCACCGGCAGGTAGTAAGGTGAGATGCCGGGCCGGGGGTCCCATGGGATGGACTCGTGCTTCCTGGACTGTCTGTCCGTCTAGGAGAGAGGAAAGGCTATATGGTGAATATTCGGTACAAAGTCGGCCATATCATGTTTGCCTACTCCGTGTGGCTTGACCAATCAGATTTGAGATTTGTCGTCACATGACATCTTCATTTTTCTGTCCTCTGATTGGTTGATGAGAGGAAATTTGTTCCAGCATAATACTCTCTAAAATCATGTTGGTTTTTGTTTTTTACTTTGGTGCGATTTTTACATCAAAGCAGTCGCGTGAGTGTTTGTTTTGCTCTCACGGTGCAGCGGAACGACGGGTGGTTGTCACCGAAAGCCTCGTTGACCCTGTGAGGGGAGCCGCATTTGTTATTGCCGCCGTGGATTGGTTTCAAGCGCGCGGGCCGCTGCATCTTTCCTGGGGCCGTGTTGGGTCGAGAGGAACATGGCTGCGCACACGCATAGGACCACCCACTTATTATTAGATCTTATTTAGTCAAAGGTGGTAGTAGTACTTGCACTCTGGACTTATGTAGAAGTTTTTGTGTCAAAATAAGACTCGTGAAAGTACAGAGTGCAGTATGAGTACTTTTTTCCACCTCTTTCCAATCTCTTTGGACTCACCGATTCTGAGGATCCGAAATGACCGCCCACAGGTCCTGAGTGCTGTTTTCGGACAGCCTTCGCACCCACGGGCGGACGTGGCGACATCATTCGGGCATCGTCTTCAAATCGCTTTGTGCGTGCCACCTTCAAAACCACAGCAGTGTGCGGTATGTCATGCTCGTACAGTGAACCTCATTTATCACGCCGGATAGGTCCCAGTTGTTGGAAAGACAAAATAATAATAATTGTATATTTGTCAATTATTTTCCATATAGTTTTTACCCTATGATTGTAAGCCTCTGCGATATTGCAGTTGTCCGTGTTGTATGCCGCCGTTGCCAGCTTCCTCGCTTTGTAGCAATCCGCTACTTCCTTGACAGTCGCGCCATGTTTTTGTGGTTCGATCACAGTTAATACAGTCCACTTTTTTTTTTTTTTGTAGATTTGTTTAAAACATGTGGGAGGAATCAAATATTTTCCAAATGCTGAGTCTCTAGACCTCAGATTTTCTCCCGTTGTGAATGGGTCTGCAACGTATTCCCCGGGTGTTCACTGTACACGCTCCAAATTAAGTCTACGCGGAGACACAAAGCGTCCATTCACATGCAAATGACTCACCTTCATCTTTTGCACTCGCTCCCTCCTGGCAAACTCCTCCAGTTTTCTTTTGATCTCCATCTGATGGAGACGCTGTGCGGATAAGGGGAGCCAATTAGCATGACTCATTATGCCGCCAGACGCTGACATTGTTTTGTGTCTGGAACAACGTGTTCCAACTCTCTCGCTGCCCACCCACCTCCATCTCCAGCACCTTGAGGAAAATGGCCTGAGCCAGGCACTCTCGGACATGTTTTTGGTGGGCTCTCTGAAGTAGCTTGTGTTTGTATTCCTTATCTGGGACGATGCGCCCACTCCTGGTGATCTAAGGACAACAATACTCTCCCAGCTGAACTAAAACTGTTTCCAAACTAAAAAACATCATCTCACGATATACACCAACAATGACGGTCAATGATTCAATGAACCTGTGTCGCTTTCTGTTGGCGTAAAAAGCAGGATTGAAGAGAATTTGAAATTCAGTAACCTTCAGAAGAAAAAAAAACGAGGCTGATCTCGAATTCCTTCCTGTTTTCGCTCTTCTTTCAAATTGACAGTGGAAAACACCGGTGTGTCACCATCTAGTTGCCGGTAGTAAAATTACACCCCAAATAAACATGCGCAACAACAAAATAGTTATAAATTGCGCCCTCCCTTTTTCAACAGGTGGGTGCAGAATAGAGTCTTACCCAATTTGTCAGTGAAATTTAAATTTGCAGCGATCTGTAATGGCGGACAGATGGCAGCTTTGCGCGCTCTTAAGTTGAGATGCCACTATACTCTGAAAAAAGTTGTAGTGACGTAAAGAAAGACTTCCACACGATCAGACATTATTTCTCTGCAAATGTAGGAAGCGATCTCGTGACGTACCAGTCCGGCTCTCTGCAAGTGTCTCCTGATGCGAGTACTGCTGAAGTAGCCGGTGAGGTGTTTGTCTGTCAGGCTGTTGTAGGCTGAAATAAGCCTGCCGCGGAGAAAAAGAAAACAAATGCGACATAATCCCGGGTGACACATCTTTGCATCAGGTTAAAAATAAGCAGAAACTTCTTGTCTCGGAGCCTCTTTGTTTGCTCATTTCCATTCAGATATATCAGATATATTTTTTTACTAGGATCTTTTCGCTGTATTTTTTTTCTTTTGCAGGTGTCTGATTACATGCAGTCATTTGAAAAGATGACACACTTGACCCTCGCCGCCTCTCTATTGTGCACCCGGATTGTCTTTTAGTGGCTACCGTGTCGCTCTGCCGCTCTTGATGGCCGAACACTCTTTTGAGATCATTGTTATTGAAGCGTGGCGAGCCAAGAGTTTGCATCCTTTTGTTGGCTTGACTCTGCCATTCACATGGATCCTCATTTTGCACCAAAATCGTTTTTGTTTTTCTTGTTATACACCAATGTAGCAGTATAGCACCAACTACTGACCAGCAAGACTTATTTGACGTCAGATTTTGTTTGGCTTTCAGTATCGGTGGCTGGTATCGGCATCCTTCACAACACCTTACATTTTAAGGCCGGTATCAGGACTAATAGCTGACTGAAAAAAAAAGGACGCGTACAATTTGTCAACTTGATAAAATAAAGAAGGACTAAATACTAAATACTTTTGACATCTTGGCGAGCCACTTAAAAAAGAAAAAAAGTGGATGTGTAGTGTAGTCATCACTAAAATAACTTCTTGTGACTCCCATACATCGAGAAGCAAATCAAATAGCACATACCCCGGGTTGAAGTGACTCATGGTGCTCTTTGGCTCTCCGTCTCTTTCAGATCCGTCAAATTTTCCAGCTCGCAGGCCCCCGGCAGCCTGTGCTCGGCCGACGGGAAGGCAACGCAACCCGGCAGAGTTGAGACGGAGCACCGAATTCTCATCTGATCCCCGACCGGAGTCGCTGCCGTACTTCTGCTGGAGTGGAAGCGGTGACACTGGGCGGTTGCTACGGGAGACCACGTGACAATGCTGCCAACCGGGATGGTTTCCACTTACATGCACACACACAAACACGGAGACAGTCCTACTGGCATCAAACTGGACGCCAGTAGTGCTGACCTACATTTACAACAAGAGTTTCTAATATTTGTTCCATGAAGTTGTCAGTTGCGCTGCTGTTCTCGAATTGGTGTAACTAAATGATAAGAATGAAAATTGATTTAATCATATTAACTCTTGATATGATTGCTATTGTAATTTATCCAACTGAAATGAATGTCACTTTTATTATTCTGACTTCTGCTACTAAAATGACAGCCATGACATTATAAAATTGTAAAAAAAACACAAAAAAAAACAAAACTGTAAAATATGTAAAAAATTGATCAAAAAATCAAGAAAAAATCCCCACCCACACTTTGTTTTAGACTGCATTTTCCAACCCAAAAAAAAAATCTCACCTGCCTGTGGTTACACATGGATGAAGATTGCAGGTCCTCTGAGCCCCTCTAGAGGACATAAAGGGAATTACAAAACCTTAATTTTCTCGGGGCAATATTGTGGCCTCTAAAAACGATGAAACCAAAAGTGAACTTTCCACTTTTAATCCAGGAGTACAGTTTTAGAGGACAGTATGAAAAGTGAACGTCTTTTCTGAAGATGCGAAAACAGATTTAACCTTGATCTCAACCTTAGTGATTAATAGATCATTTTATTTATTTTTATCCATCCATCCATCCATTTTCCACCGCTCATCCGGGGTCGGGTCGCGGGGGCAGCAGCTTCAGGAGGGAAGCCCAGACTTCCCTCTCCCCAGCCACTTCTTCTAGCTCTTCCTGGCGGATCCCGAGGCGTTCCCATGCCAGCTGGGTGACATAGTCTCTCCAGCGTGTCCTGGGTCGTCCTCGGGGTCTCCTGCCAGTGGGACATGCCCGAAACACCTCACCAGGGAGGCGTCCAGGAGGCATCCTAATTAGATGCCCGAGCCACCTCATCTGTTTTTATTTTTATTTTATTTAATTTTTTTAGTTTTTTACAGATACCAGATTTGACCAGGTGGAGCCATGTTTCTTTTATGAGACGTCAACGCCACTGGGATGACTTGTGTGCCAAATGACACGGTACGATTCAATTGTACCTTGATACACGACATTATTTTGTTTTGTGACCAATCCCATAAAAAGAAGACGCTTTAAGCTATCAGTTGACGTTTACTGTCAAACAAAGAGAATTTCACTATGTGTATTTTAAGAGTTGGGCATAGTAAAGTCTGCATAGCTAAATGGCAACAATCAATGTGGATTGCCGTAGATACAATACATACATACATGATGGGCGAACGAATAGCAGCAGATATTTGAACACAAGCAAAGGAGGAAAACGTAGACCTGACAGTGTTCATTGGCATATATTCTTTATCTTCTACAAATATTGACAAATGATTCTGCAGTTCATTTCGGAAATGAAAACGGGAAGTATTTCAAAAACTCTTCAATCCTGCTTTTTATGCCAACAGAAAGCGAAGGCTGGAGGTTTTTATAATGTACATCTCTGAACATGATTATTGATGCGTTTATTAATTTTGAGGGAAAAAAAATGTATTTCTTTACTGCAAACATATAACAGAATTGGTACACCGTTGTTCTGTTTGTCCAGTATTTTTGAGTTATCCATTCCTTTTGCTCCCTCAGTATATGCTGGAATACAAACGTATTATTTTAAAAATGTGTTTAAAGAGCTTTAAAAACAAATTAAGTACCCTAAATGCGATACAAAACATGCCTGGATAGTATTTGAACAGAAATAGATGTATTGCAGATTTCATTTATGGTGGGGGTGGTCTGTTTTTGTGTTTTGTTACTCCCGAACACTGAGTATTACCTTGCATAGTTGCCATATACACGAACAAAAGTGTGAAGGCCCGTTTAAACATCAAATAAGAAGCAGTCGAGGCTGCTGGAAATTGAGACAGATACGCTTTGGGCCCGCTAAACACCGTAATCAAGTCGCATGCCTTAAAATAACAATTAGCCAGCAAAAAGAAGAGGGATGATTATAAATTCCATTCTCGGGTGGAAAAAAGATTCCCGGTTGTCGACGGGGGAGATCTCTGGGGGGGTCCGACGGTTTTGGTGATGGAAGGAGGGGGGTTGAGTTTTTGCAATCAGCGTTAAATGCAGCCGTTTTATGGCTGTGTGATTGTCAAGTGGCCCATTACTTGTTGATAAGAACGTCCCCCCACCCCTCCCACACCGCATGTGGCCCTGATTGGGGCTGAGCATGCTGCTTCCCACTCGCGCCAGCCCGGCGCAATCAGGCCCCCTTTTCAGCCCACTGCCATTTTCACTGCTGTGATTTCCACCCATGGTCCCCCCCACCCTCACCCAAAGCACCCTACTCAGACGACCCCCCCCCC
>CAAKHF010015677.1:3616-14631 GCA_901007745.1 Hippocampus kuda
CAGAAATTAATGGGAGAAGAGCACGCTCTGCCTCTCAGAACACACACACACACACACACACACACACACACACACACACACACACACACACACACACACACACACACACACACACGCGCGCGCGCACACTGGGTGGCTGTGGAGTGATTGTTGCTCGTCCACTCGTCTCTTTGTGTGACTAACAAACCTTTCTTGCCACATCTCACTTTTATTTCCATTTGGAGCGAGAGTACCGGGAGATGTGTGTGCGTGTGCATGCATGCGTATGTGTGTGTCACGCACAGGGAGGGACGCACACAATGTACACTTCAAGAGGAAGCGCAATCAGAAGAAAAGACTGGAACACACCTCAGGGACGGGAAGATGAGATTGATACACAGAGAGCGCGAGAGAGAGAGATGCAGTTGATGGATGGATAGATCGCGATAGCAGATGGGTGGATGGACAGAGACGGATAGATGGATCGATCGATTGATCAATAGAGAAGTACGGTAGATCAGAAAAGTCCAACCTCGGTCCTCGTGGGCTGGTTTTCCTGCGTGTTTTTATCGCTCCCTGTCGTAACACACCGAATTTAAATGATTCAGGGTCTTTAAACAAGCTTGTTCAGAGTTTGCTGAAGAGCTGATTTGACATCATAAGGCATTTAAAAACAACAAACATAAAAATGATCATGTATAGAAAGGTGTTTAAAAGAGGGAGGAAAAAAATGTCGAGTAAGATTTTATGGTATTTTTTTTAAAGGACCACGTATGGTAAGGCTTTTATTTAACAAGCATGGCTCGTAAGGTTTTTTTTTTAACGACCATGTATCGTAAGGTGTTTTTTTTTTTGTCTTAAAATGTCCATGTATAGTAAAGGGTATAAAAGAATATAAAAAAAAGTCTCGTAATTATTTTTAAGGCATTTTTTTTAATGACCGCGCACAGTAAGGTGTTTAAAAAAACTATAAAATCAAGGAAGACTTCACGTGTATCGTAATATGTGCACACAGTGATCCCTCGCTACTTCGCGGTTCGTTTATCGCGGGTTCAGTGCATCGCGGATTTTTTCAAACATTAAAAAAAAAAATGATTTTTTTTAAACATATACATGGAGTACAGTACTATATATGTTGCTCTATGTGACTTGCTGTTGTTTTGCAGCGTCTCGCGGACCGTTTGCGGACTTTTCTTTTTTTTAATTTTTTTTTTTTTTTTACCTGTGTATGTTACTTGGACGCTACTTTGCGGATTTTCGTTTATCGCGTTTTGGTCCCCCATTAACCACGATAAACGAGGGATTACTGTATAAGTATGTACAGCTGCTGAATGACGTCATCCCAGCTGAGTGTCCTCCTCCTGTTCTTCCTCACTGAAGGTGCGCTCCTCCGACATCCTCTTCTGGCTGGACCCCCTTGAACGAGGGGCTCCCCGCCACGTCCACACACAACCACATCCTGAGTATGACCCGCAACCAGGAAGTGCTTCAGGGGAAGACCAAGGTGGAAAAAATGACACGCCGGAATGATCACACATGTTAATGTCGTCGTTTAATGAATTGTGTGTGTGTTCTTGTTGTCTGTTAGACGGTCGGTGTGGTCACAGTGGCCCGGGCTCTGGTGTCAGGTGTGTTCCGTTGCGTGGCATCCAACTCCGTGGGAATGGACCACCTGGACATCAATTTCTTCGTCACAGGTAACCCCATGTTTTCATGGTCACCTGTTGCTAGGCAGATTTATGGAGAAGGCGACGTCATCAAGAGGCACGATTTGATCCCATAGGCATTGATTTGAACTCCATATTCAATATAAAATAAGTGTTTTATGAAGGGTGAGGATCATAGTACGTGGGGTATGAGGTCGATGTAATTCCACTGTAAACTTGAGCGAAACAGGAAGCCGTGGGCTCTTATTATTCCACGACCCCCCCCCCCCCTTCCTCGTCACTCTGTCCCGCGCGGCGCATTTCCTTGGACTGGCAGCTCGTCTTTATTTCGGGAGGCCTCGGGGTGTTCGGGTAAGATAAACACAATCCGCCATCAGGAAGCTCTCGAGCCGTTTCCACGGGAAGTTTCAAAGGGCTAAAGTAAATAGAAAGATCTTTTCTCGCCGTCTTCGCGCTGGCAGCAACAGCGGTGGCGACATCAAAAAGGTGGTCGGAATGGCGGCGAGCTCGCCCACCTTGGTCGGACGCGTCACCAGCTTTCGCCAATGGCACCGCTTGTAAGCAAACACTTGTTCCTCATTTGACCGAGGCGGAGCCATGAATCGCTAAATAGCCTTGAATGACGATTATTTTTAGCCTCCTTCACCGACATAGTTGCCATGTGGTGAAAAGGTGGTTTGGCGAAAAGATGTTACGTCAGCTAAATTGTTTCGGTGTGAGACCCAACGCTGACCGCGATTTACATTTCAATGACTAGGTTTACCTAAAGAAAGATGGTTTAAATATTCGGATTTAGTTATCATGATTACTGAAGGACAGACTAACTAATTGGCTCTATTTCACGGGTGTCAAACTCAAAGCCCGTGGGCTAGATCTGGCCCGCTAGGTCATTTTATGAGGCCCGCGAAAGCAAATCATGTTTGTCAACTTGCTAAAATCTGAACGGAAATGTCAAATTATCATGTGGACAAAATAATGTTGAGATTTTGCAATAATATTGTTACCCTGTTTACACTCACTTGAACAATAATCAAACAAACTATTATAATTGACTGATTTAAAAACTAGTCATCTATTAATTTGTTGTCAACAAGTAATAATTTTGTGGTTTCACTGTCATAACGGCCCTCCGAGGGAAGACGCAACTCCTAATTGGCCCGCGACTAAAATGAGTTTGAAACCCTTGCTCGATTGCTTCAATGAAACAAATCCTCTGACGCCGAAGTTTTATACCAGTTAGCTGAGCCTCGCATACCATTTGTTGTACACTTCCACACTTTGAAAATCACTTTATATGTATCTCGTCAGACATTCCAGGAGGCTTCGCCGTGAGTCAGCATGAAGACCCCAGAGAAGGTGGAGAGCTGCACCTCACCTGTAGTGCCAACAAGCACCTGTACAGCAGCCTGTCGTGGCGCCGCCTTCACCCCGCCGGCGGTGGCGGGGGCACCGGCTGGGGCGGGCGCACTTTCCTGCACGGGCACTCGTCCATGGGGGACTTCTCGCGCTCTCTGCGGTTGTCACTGAGCAACCTGAGCACCCAGGACTCGGGCGCCTACATGTGCGCCGCCCACCACCGCCTCACTGGGCAGGAGGCCCACCTGGTGGTGCAGGTGAGGGTCTCAGGTGAGTCACTTCTGGATTCTTATCATTGGGCTGAGAGACCTTTCGGTTGCATTAACTGGGAAACGGTTTCGATCTTGGAGTGCCGTAGCATGAGGAAATCAAAATGGCCTCCTCAGCACTGCCTTATTTCTGGACATCCTGATGTCTTTGTGCATGTATGCCGCAAACAAACAAACAGTCACTCTCACGGAGTTGCGGCTGTTTGGGAGTTCGGGTCCCCTCGGCTTCCTGAGGCCCCACCCTGCCTTTGCTCAGCACCTCTTTCACGTGGGAATGGGCTCTCATCTGGAGGAAGAGCACACAATGGCACTTCCCACAATGCCACATTTACAGCCCCCCGCGCTGGGCCGCGGGAACAATCAGCCAATCAGACACTGTCAGGCCCCGGGCCCCCGCTTGGACAATCATCAATTGTTGTCCGGGAGGAAGATCGGGGAAACAACAATCAGTCGCCTCGCTTAAGTGACTTTGCTTCATGTCTGCGGACTACTGCTCGCTCGAACAATCAGCGCCCAACACGTCCACTTCCTTCGTTCGGGACCCCCGCTCGGGGAATCACTACCACACAGTGGGTAACCAGTGAGGGGCGGGAAAAAAAAAGTCCACTTCCTTTAACTTAATTCTAAAGTAAGAAGCGAGCAGAATAGATTTGTTGTTTTGATACAACCAGTCCTCTCTTGACTTCACGATATACTGCTGTGTACGTACAATTCGAGGTTTTATCGAGTATAGAATACAGGCGGATGCCTATTAGCAGCAAAAGGAACTGTGGTATCTCTATTCCATCAGGTTAGGCACAGCATTTTGCGGGGGGGATTTCAATTTAGCGATAGCATACGTGTCTGTATTTATGGCGGGTGTCTTAAGACTTGCCTGCACTGCCCCCTGGTGGCTGCAAAGTGTGTTATGAGTCCCCAACCACTGCACCAAACCACTTTGAAATTGATTTTTTTTGGGGGGGGGGTGGCTGATCATCAGAGTCTGAAAGTATTTCATTTTGAATATCATGTGCATCTGCTTGCGCCTGTGTCCAAGGTAAGGTAAAAGCGAAATTTGGGTTAGGGAAGACAAGGATGAATTTAGGAGTGACGAAGGAGGTTCGATTTGCATTCATATGTAACGCTGACTCTCTTTTTCCGGTCAGTCCTGGAGCCTGCCGTGCTGCTCAACAATTTGACGGACTGGACAGTGAACGTTAGCAGCTCGGTGACCCTCCGCTGTCCCACCAAGGGCGTCCCGCGTCCGACTGTCACCTGGTACAAGAACAAACGCCTTCTGTCGGCAGGATCTGGTAAAACAAATCAAGAATAAATCATCACCCGATGTTGAAATGCGGTTCTTTTCTTCACGTTTGATTTCCATATCATCCGCAGGTATCGTCGTATCCCCGGAAGAGGACTCCCTCCATATCGACCGCATCACCGTGGATGACCAGGGCTTGTACACATGCCGGGCCAGTAACCAAAAGGGCTCTGCGGAGAGCTCCGCCTACATTTGGGTCAACGGTAAGCACTCACCGTTTTTCTATTTGATACAGAGCAGCAGGGATGTGCGGTCAGGGGAGGCAGGTGAGGCAGAGCCTCACCTCTGAATGCGCATTGCATTGCGCAATCATCACAAACTGGGTCGATACATGCAACTGGCTCCTGCTGCTTGCCGTATATCTGCATGTCGCAAATATAACGTTTAGCCAATTGAATAAGCTACCCTTTTTGCTTGATATATTTGTAAATCTGACACTAAAGGAGTCAGTGCCTCACCAACCATGAACCTCACCGCACGCCACTGCAGAGCAGTGTGCTTTTAGTCGCCAAATGAACGCGTGTGTTCACGTCAGGTGCAGCCGAAAGTCCGTCGATGGAGATTCCGACTCTGGCGTGCACGTGCGTGGTGGCCACTTTCCTTTGGCTTCTCCTGACGCTCTTGATTCGAAAACTACGACAGGTGGGGGAGTGGGGGGGGACAAGCTGAAAGAAATGTTCCAACGCAAAAAACCTTTTTGATCACTCGTTACCTCCCTTGTGCAGCCCGACACTTCCCAGAACAAAGCCGAGTACCTGTCCATCGTACTGGACTCGGGAGACGGCCCCGCGGAGCAGCGGTGCGAGCGACTCCAGTATGATCCCAAGCGGTGGGAGTTCCCTCGGGAGCGTCTCAAATTAGGTACGGGCGCGGCTTATCGATAAAACCTAAACGTCTTGATTTCTCTTGTTTTGCTTGCTTCCAGGAATGTTAAGCAGAGGATGTATTAAGATGGCATCGGCGATACGCCGACTTTCTCATAGTTCTTATCAAATGATCATTGGGGAGGGACTCTCGTTCCATTAATCAGAGGTTGTATTGTCTCGGGGCCGGCTAATTAAGAGAGCAGCGCTGGGGTGTTTACTGACACTAATCAGCCCGCGAAGGGTGGTGTTCAGTCCAATGTCCTCCTGATGAGGTCCAAAGTTTCGTCTTATCAGACGCTCACTTTACAGGATGGGCGAGAATAAGTGTCATGTCCCTTCCTCCCATCCAGGCAAGAATTTGGGTCGCGGAGCCTTTGGGAAAGTGGTACAGGCGTCGGCGTTTGGGATGGGCAACGCTTCGGGCTGCAGGACGGTTGCTGTTAAGATGCTCAAAGGTTCAAAAACAGCTTTTTGCAAGTTCTACAAGCCATTCAATTGTATTTATTTATTTTTTAAACGCTTTATTTTCCCCTCCCATCCACCAGAGGGCGCCACAGTCAGCGAGCACAAAGCCCTGATGACCGAACTGAAAATCCTCAACTATATCGGACACCATCTCAATGTTGTGAACCTACTGGGAGCTTGCACCAAGCCGGGAGGTTTGCCGATGATCGTGATGACATACTGGACAAGGCGTAGATTGAGATTTAGATTTAGTTTTAGGTTGAGGGTTAGTATTCAGATTTTGATCAAGAGACCATGCTCAGCTTTATGTTTAGGTTTAATTTGGTGGGGCTGGGATTCGGATTTGGGATCAGAGTTGAGATTCAAAATTGCGGTTTGAGTTCAGATTGGGACTAGGGTTAGGATTTGACATGGGGTTAAAATTCTGGTTGTCTTTAGGTGCAGGATTGGGATACGAGCTAGTGCTGAGTTAAGGGGTAGGGTTCGGATTTTGCTGGTTTTGGATTAGGGTTGTGGTTGTGTTTCAGATTTTGATTAGGATTAGAGTTGGGATTTAGATTTGGGGGAGGGTCAAAATTGGTGTTGGAATTTGGATCCTTGTCGGGGTTATGAAGCGGATCACGATTACAATTAGAAGGAGCGCCCGGATTGGAATTGCCCCAGATCAGGATTAACAATTTGGATCCTGGTTGGAATTCAAATTGGATGCGGTTTGGTTTGGGTTGTGTTGAGACTCACTTTGGCATGACGTTCAGGATGAGACGGGTTTAGGATTAGGACTAATCCTCAATTAGTGTCAGGATTCAGATCAAGGTTAGGATCCAAAAATGCTGTTCATATTGGGACTAAGTTTCAGATTGGGGTTTTCGCATCCTCGGTTGCAGTTCCGATGTGCGTGTTTGGATCGCAGGTCCTCTGATGGTGATTGTGGAGTACTGTCGCCATGGAAACCTGTCCAGCTTCCTGAAGAGCAAACGAGGCGTGTTTGGGGTGAGATTGCAAGCATGTGCGGTCCAAGTGTGAAAGATGCGATCACCGTTTATTTCAATTTTCATGCACTTTATTCTTTTTCGTGTTAATTTATTTGTAAATTTTTTTTCTTTTTTTAAATTTCATTGCAATATCATTTTTGCATTTCAATATTCGTTGCTCCAGGTGTCCAGAAGAAAATCTGGAGAGACGAGTTGTGATATCCAGCCAGCAAGAAATCACACAGCAGGTGATGATAGCCAGCGGTTATTTGTATTAGTAGTAGTTAGGTATGGAATATTCTGACTCAGTCAATTTCTGACAGGCGATGCAGACACAAACTCTCCGTTATTCCTGGAGGATCTCATCTCCTTCAGCTTCCAGGTGGCGCGAGGAATGGACTTCCTGGCGTCCCGCAAGGTCTGACACTTTCAAGCCGTAAGACACGTAACTGTTTTTTTTTAAAAAAAAATTGTCATGACTAGGGCGGCCCGGTAGTCCGGTGGTTAGCACGTTGACTTCACAGTGCAGAAGTACCGGGTTCGATTCCAGCTCCGGCCTCCCTGTGTGGAGTTTGCATGTTCTCCCCGGGCTTGCGTGGGTTTTCTCCGGGTGCTCCGGTTTCCTCCCACATTCCAAAAACATGCATGGCAGGCGGATTGAACACTCTAAATTGTCCATAGGTGTGAGTGTGAGCGTGCATGGTTGTTTGTCTCTGTGTGCCCTGCGATTGGCTGGCAACCAATTCAGGGTGTCCCCCGCCTACTGCCCGATGACAGCTGGGTTGGCTCCAGCACCCCCCGCGACCCTAGTGAGGATAAAGCGGTTCGGAAGGTGAATGAATGAATGAATGAATGAATTGTCATGACTCTACCCACTTCAGTGCATTCATCGAGACCTGGCAGCCCGAAATGTTTTGCTGTCCGACAACAAAGTTGTGAAGATTTGCGACTTTGGCCTGGCCAGGGACATCTACAAAGACCCCGACTATGTGCGAAAGGGAGATGTGAGTATGATTGCACGCACACGGCTTACTTATACGTGGTCGTTTTTGAGCTGGTGAAAACGCCTTAAATCGATGGTCGTTTTTTTCGGCTAAAAACGCCTGACTAAATATGGTAGGGTTTTTTTTTTCCTGGTAAAGATGCCTGGCTATACATGGTCGTTTTTTTGGGGCAAAAAAGGCCTGACAATACATGGTCATTTTTTGGGGGTCAAAAATCGCCTTACGAAACACGGTCATCTTTTTTGGTTCAAAAAATGCCTTACGATCCAGGGTCGTATTTTCCAGCTAAAAACACCTTACTATATATGGTCGTTTTTTTTGGTTAAAAACGTCTGACTATACATGGTTGTTTTGTGGGGGGCCAAAAATGCCTTACTCTACATGGTCGTCTTTTTTCCAGCTAAAAACGCCTTGCTATACATGGTCATTTTTTTCGGCCAAAAACGCCTTCCAATACATGGTCGTTTTTTTTTCCAGCTAAAAACGCCTAACTATCCATGGTCGTTTTTGTCAGCTAAAAACGCCTTCCTATATTACATGGTCGTTTTTTTGTGTTAAAAATGCCTGACTATACATGGTTGTGTTTTCCACCTAAAAACGCGTAACTATCCATGGTCGTTTTTTTCAGCTAAAACGCCTTACGATACATGGTCATTTTTTTCGGCCAAAAACGCCTTACTATCCATGGTCGTTTTTTTCAGCTAAAAACGCCTTCCTATACATGGTCGTTTTTTTGTGTTAAAAATGCCTAACTACCCATGGTCGTCATTTTTCCAGCTAAAAACGCCTTACTATACATGGTCGTTTTTTTCAGCTAAAAACGCCATCCATGGTCGTCTTTTTTCCAGCTAAAAACGCCTGACTAAACATGGTCATTTTTTTCGGCCAAAAAAGCCTGATGATACATGGTCGTTTTTTTTTTCGGCCAAAAAACGCCTTACTATACATGGTCATTTTTTTCGGCCAAAAACGCCTAATGATACATGGTTGTTTTTTTCGGCCAAAAACGTCTTACGATACATGGTTGTTTTTTTTCCAGCTAAAAACGCCTTACTATACATGGTCGTCTTTTTTCCAGCTAAAAACGACTGACTATACATGGTCATTTTTTTCAGCTAAAAACGCCTTACTATACATGGTCGTTTTTTTCGGCTAAAAACGCCTTACTATACATGGTCTGTTTTTTTCGGCCAAAAATGTCTTACGATACATGGTTGTTTTTTTCCAGCTAAAAACGCCTCACTTTACATGGTCGTTTTGTGGGGGCCAAAAACGCCTTACTATACATGGTCGTTTTTTTTTCAGCCAAAAACGTCTTACGATACATGGTCGTCTTTTTTCCAGCTAAAAACGCCTGACTATACATGGTCGTTTTTTCCGGCAAAAAACGCCTTACTATACATGGTCGTTTTTTCGATCAAAAACGCCTTACTATATATACATGGTCGTCTTTTTTCCAGCTAAAAACGCCTGACTATACATGGTCGTTTTTTCCGGCTAAAAACGCCTTACTATACATGGTCGTTTTTTTCAGCTAAAAACGCCTTACTATACATGGTCGTTTTTTTCAGCTAAAAACGCCTTACTATACATGGTCGTCTTTTTTTCCAGCTAAAAACACCTTACTCTACATGGTCATTTTTTTCGGCCAAAAACGCCTTCCTATACATGGTCGTTTTTTTTCCAGCTAAAAACGCCTTACTCTACATGGTCATTTTTTTCGGCCAAAAACGCCTTCCTATACATGGTCGTTTTTTTTCCAGCTAAAAACGCCTGACTATACATGGTCGTTTTTTCCGGCAAAAAACGCCTTACTATACATGATCGTCTTTTTTCCAGCTAAAAACGCCTCACTATACATGGTCGTTTTTTCGATCAAAAACGCCTTACTATATATACATGGTCGTCTTTTTTCCAGCTAAAAACGCCTGACTATACATGGTCGTTTTTTCCGGCTAAAAACGCCTTACTATACATGGTCGTTTTTTTCAGCTAAAAACGCCTTACTATACATGGTCGTTTTTTTCAGCTAAAAACGCCTTACTATACATGGTCGTCTTTTTTCCAGCTAAAAACGACTGACTATACATGGTCATTTTTTTCAGCTAAAAACGCCTTACTATACATGGTCGTTTTTTTCGATCAAAAACGCCTTACTATACATGGTCGTTTTTTCGGCTAAAAATGCCTTACTATACATGGTCGTCTTTTTTCAGCTAAAAACGCCTTACTATACATGGTCGTCTTTTTTCCAGCTAAAAACGCCTTACTATACATGGTCGTTTTTTTCAGCTAAAAACGCCTTACTATACATGGTCGTCTTTTTTCCAGCTAAAAACGACTGACTATACATGGTCATTTTTTTCAGCTAAAAACGCCTTACTATACATGGTCGTTTTTTTCGGCTAAAAACGCCTTACTATACATGGTCGTTTTTTTCGGTCAAAAACGCCTTACTATACATGGTCGTCTTTTTTCCAGCTAAAAACGCCTGACTATACATGGTCGTTTTTTCCAGCTAAAAACGCCTGACTATACATGGTCGTTTTTTTGGGGGCTAAAAACGCCTTACTGTACATGGTCGTTTTTTTTGGCTGTAAAAACGCCTTACTAAACATGGTCGTTTTTTTGTGTTAAAAATGCCTGACTATACATGGTCGTTTTTTCCAGCTAAAAACGCCTTACTATACATGGTCGTTTTTTTCAGCTAAAAACGCCTTACTATACATGATGGTTTTTTTTCCAGCTAAAAACGCCTGACTATACATGGTCGTTTTTTTCGGCTAAAAACGCCTTACTATACATGGTCGTTTTTTTCCGGCTAAAAACGCCTTACTATACATGGTCGTTTTTTTTCCAGCTAAAAACGCCTTACTATACATGGTCGTTTTTTTCAGCTAAAAACGCCTTACTATACATGGTCGTTTTTTTCGGCTAAAAACGCCTTACTATACATGGTCGTTTTTTTTGGCCAAAAACGGCTGACTATACATGGTCGTTTTTTTCGGCCCAAAACGCCTTACTATACATGGTCGTTTTTTTTCCGCCCAAAATGCCTTACAATACATGGTCATTCTTTTTCGGCTCAAAATGCCTTGCTATACATAATCAGGTTTTTTTCAGCCAAAAACGCCT
>CAAKHF010015679.1:6542-21304 GCA_901007745.1 Hippocampus kuda
TGCTACTGGCGCTCCAGATTCCAATTCTTTGACAATGCCGTCCGTGAATTGCAGATTAACAAACTTTGAATGAGAACAACCAAAATATAGATGTAGCTCCATGGCCCTGATTGCTAGCTACATTTGCAGACTGCTGACCCTACCTTTTTTATTTATTTAGTTATTCGAAATATTTTTTGTGAATCTGACGGGATGCTTCGGGTGCAGCATACACAAGCACAAAATATATAATATTCATGAAACACACACAGAGACACAAATCTGTTTTTGTTGCCGTTTTTTTTTTTTTGGCCCCCATCTCCCCCTACATCTCTTGCGGTCAACTTTGGACCAGTCTGCAGACTACTGGTCGATTGCGATCAACTGTTTGGGCACTCCTGTGTTAGCGTGAAGACCAGTGGCCACAGTTTTCCATTTGATTAATGCACGGAGGCTATCTAGGACGGCGAAGAGGGACCACCATCAAGTCAATCGCTGGA
The DNA here is from genome assembly GCA_901007745.1 of Hippocampus kuda. Lineage (NCBI taxonomy): Eukaryota > Metazoa > Chordata > Actinopteri > Syngnathiformes > Syngnathidae > Hippocampus > Hippocampus kuda. Next base: position 7,022 of record CAAKHF010015679.1, read on the forward strand.
TCACAACTCCACTGAGCACGCTCACTTTACACAGAACGTGTACATTACATAAGATCATGTGCTGCACACCTTCAAATTGCTTTGAATAGAAGTATGCTCAGAATGTGTATGTGTGCGTGTGTGTTTGTGTGTGCGCATGTTTGGAACTGATTTAGGGAAAAGGGTGAAAGCATTACAGCTGTCTCGTGGCTGTGGGAAGGAGCAAAGCGCTTCTTCCCATTGGCCATTCCCATGAACCCTTGCACTGCAGGGGCACGGTGGGAGGCAAAACTGAGGACAGAGGAGTGTATCACCGATGGCTCCACGATGAACAGTCCAACTGCCAGCCAAACATTTAAGAAAAAAAATATAAGGAGATTTGAGGCCCTTGCTCATAAATTACTGTTGGCGTTCAGCGGTCGATATTTTTATTCAAATAGAGCAGTGTTTTAAGCAAGCTCTTAACTCTTGAGCTTTTCCTCTGAGCTCAAGACTAAATTTAGGACATCACCTTTGCTATTGCATCGGCCCACTGTCAACAGATTTTGCACATGTGAGCTCTGCCAGACACTCTACGGCGGGCGCGATGATTAGGACAAGAGGGGTTGGGCATGCCACCCCAAAAAGCGGCCATGAAATAGAACCACACGATGACAGGAGTAGAAAAATCCAGAACACTTCATGGGATTTACAAGCTTGTCATGGTTTCACTCCCCTATCACAGAGAAAAGCACATTTACGATGGAAGGAAACGGTAGAAATAATCATATCAAGGAATGGTGCTCAGGCAGCTTGTGGATACTGCTAAACTTCCAATTCCTTCACTGTCACAGCTTGAATGGATAACTTCGCGGAAATTTTCCTGGAGGGGGGAAAAAATGCCTTTTGCTATGTGTTTCACATCCTGGCACTAACCAGTTGGATGTCTTTGTTCAAGAATACATTCCATAAAATATGTTTGAAATATGTTGCAGAATTGTTTGCTGTGACAATTTTTGTTGAGTTGCGTCTATAGCCAGACTGTCCACCACAGTGGCACGTTTGTGTATGAAAAATGAAGCTCGAGATCAGCATGGGGCATGCAAACTCCTCACAGGAAGGCTTTCGAGCCCCTGACCTCACAGCTGTGAGGCGGATGCCGTAACCATCAATTAATCACCATGCCACCTTGTCACTGAAATACTGAAATTATTCAACCGCTGCAAAACATGAGAACATCAAACGGTGGATTGGGATTAAAAAATGACAAAGAGGAGTCAAGTTTGATTGAACATACAAGCATTTAACATTCAACAGTTAGCGACATCCAAAATCATAGCAGAGCTCGTAAAAAATAAATAAATAAATAAATAAATAAATAAATACATAAATAAATAAATAACATCAATTACAATAATACATGTATTTTTATTTGAATTTTTATCGTCCAGACATACAAATTTTACATACAAATAGTTTACTCTGTGGACAAATACAGTGAAGCTCAGCCTCTGTCGAGCAGTCATTATGTTTTTGGAGGTACTTAAATTCATATGAAAAAATGTTTGAAAATAGAATATAATGCATACTATAAAGTTTTTTCAGATGCTATTTTTTTAAGCAAAACCTTAATGTCTATAAAAGAGGGTCACAATTTTGCAGCAGCTACAAAATGCAGGTCCCGATAGGTGACAACAGATGAGAAGCACTATTTTAGATCATCAGGCCATTCGACTTGACTGCACCCTATCGGGAAGATTGACTGGTGGCCTCTCATGTAATGCATTTTATTGTTTTTTTTTTTTTTTTCAATTAACACTCAACCTTTCCAGAGGTTGGGTGTGAATACAAAACTCATAACACAGATGACTCAAAAAAAAAAATTGGCTTTCACATCGAGGTCATTAAAAAAAAAATCATGAAAAATATAACATGGAAAAAAAACCTCGACAGGTATTAACACTTCGCAATAATTAAAAAGGGGGTGTATCACACAAGAATGTGTCAGCTGTTGGCTATGCTTGAATTCTTTGTCCAAGACACAAGACCATTAGACTCAGTTCAGCTTTATAGTCATTGGTAGGTTCTGCTTTACAGATAACCGGGCCACAAACACATCAACAATTCAAAACCAAAACAATCAAACGTACAAATACAGTCCATTCCATTACACATTTTAAATAAAACAAATGTATTCATTACTTCAATTTTAACCAGTCATTCAAGTCACACATAATATCATGTTTTTTGCAATGTCAATTTGTGGGCCATGTAACATGAGAGTATAATTATAAAATATTTTTGATGAACCACATTCAGAATTCATTTGCACCACAAAGTGGCAAATGTACAATTGTTTATTTTATTTTATTTATCATTATTATTATTATTATTATTTTTTTTTTGTAATGAAATGTGGAAACTAGCCGACAGCCTAAGGTGGAGGATGGAGTGACTCAATGTACGTGGTTGAGGAGGCAGGAGGAAAGTCCAGAAAATTACCAAGGATAATGAACAGACCCATGCAGAGAAAACATTAGGCAGAGCCCAGCTAATGAATATTTTTGTAAGCTGTCTTTGAGGCCCCATATTGGGCTTCTTTGGTTCTTTTTTTTTTCTATCCCAAAACGGAATATAAAGACCTGATAGTCAAAGCTTTAGAAATGAGAATCGAATCTGACAAGGAAAAACAAAGAGGCCTATGTCTTATAAAACATGTATTTTAAACTGGAAAAAAAAAAAAGTCAATTTCTTACCTTGCTGTACTTGAACATTTGATGTAATGTGCGACTTTTGTCACACCCTTAGTTGGACTTAAACTTTAATCACTAATGCAATGGAACCTCCTCATTATATACGCCTATGGCTGAAAATTTTAAAGTTGAATTACCATTTTCTGAAAAAAATTGCCTCAAAAGTCAAACAAAAATTAGGGTGAACCATCATCACTTTGTTATGTTCGCTTGCCCGGATTTGATTCGTAAGCAGTCTACCAGGAAGTCGCCTGGAGGTTTTTTTCCGCTCTTTTGGAATTTATGTTGACTGCACCTGGGCATCTTGGCATCTTCATTCATCACATCAGGCTCTGGACACCTGAACACTGCATTTATTATTATCATTGACTTCATTCTCTCCATGTCTTACTGGACAAGTCTGCCAGTCTTTTGCTTTTAGCGCTCTGAAATCACTCAGCCAACCCCTCCCCTACTAGATCCGCTTTCAATGCTCCTAATTTGAACCTTTTTAAATTGGTGGATCGGCGCTTTGATGGGCCAAACCAAAACTGACAATGAAATTATTTGATTGCAATGATTGCTTCAACAGGTTTTGCAATAAAATATGATGTTCGGGATACCGTGATTTTTGTACAGGACATTTCCATTCGTTTTTTTTAAGGGTATAATTGAAGCATGAAAATTAAACAATTCCTGAATTGTCTTGGGTAATTTTCAGTATTTTCTTATGTGTTATTTCTTTTTTTTTTTTTAATGAGTTTCTCCATCATCACTCGCAGCTGTTGCTGTAGTTTCTTGCAAGAAAAACATCAAACCTGCTGTACGAGTTTCAAAAAAAATGTGATAATGGGATGTTCCATTTTTCAATGCTTTGTCGGAATCAAATCTCAAGACCAACACTTAGAATACAAAGACATGCTGTTGTGACAGATGATTTCTGAGAATGTCACCTTTTGATTCTCACCATCAGCCACCGGGAGAGAGCGACGTCACTGTCACCTTTTTTTTTTTCCTGCATCGAAGAAGTCTAGACCCGTTAAACTTTCAGGCAATACAAATTAGAAAGAGAGAATAAATAAAACTGTTGACGCAAGTCACATGAAGAGAAGAGCGCGGGTGTATCGTTCAGCAAAAGAACCTTGTGAGACGCGTTTTGTTTTCAGATCGACAGGCAACTCGCCACTCCCCGCCTGTGCAACCTGACTTCCTGTGGACAACCAACCTGCGCAAGGTATATTTTGTTTTTGGGATGACTTGGCAACCCCAAGTGACAGATTTCATAGTTAAAGGCCCTCTAGTGCTTTTTGAGCCTTAAAACATTTCACTGGAAATTTTACTCTGGGGAGTGAAGAGAAAATCAAATGAAAAGCCAAGACAAAGCAGACACAAGTATTGTAAACCCGAATATTTGTCGGCATTTTTCAAGTCGGACCCTCTTCAGCTTCAGGACTTTGTCTCTGTAAAAAAAAAAAAAAAAAAATACAGAACTGAGCTGTTTCTGGCCGATTCTTATTTGGAGGATGGTCTCCACTGGCGTATCATTTCAAAGGCCATCAAATCTCAAGAGAATTAACATCCCTTTGGACACCACAGGTGGAGAATAATGAGTCACACTATTTCATTCGCTGACATCACAAACCCGAATGGCTTTTGTTGAATTATGAATGAGTCAATTCAAAGTGAGATGTAGGTGATTTGTTACATGGATGTATTCATGTTTGTACAGCCACTCCTGAATTTATATCGTGACACATTTTTGATTTCCAGTAGAATTAGGCATCAATTACACTTTGATTTTGTATCCACACATGACAAACAATAGTTTGCATGCAACTTTGAATATTTTCATCCCATTTCTTAGAGTGAGAAAATGAACTATCCATCCATGCATCCGTCCATTTTCTGATCTGCTTGTCCTCAAAAGGGTCGCGGGGCGTGCAACCCTGAATCGGTTGCCAGCCAATCGCAGGGCACAGAGAGACGAACAACCATCCACGCCCACGCTCACACCTTGGGACAATTTAGAGTGTTCAATCAGCCTACCATGCATGTGTTTGGAATGTGAGAGGAACCCGGAGTGCCCGAAGAAAACCCACGCAGGCACGGGGAGAACATGCAAACTCAGGAAGGCCGAAGCCGTAATCGAACCCTTCACTTCTGCCCTGTGAGGCCGACACGCTAACCAGTCAATCACCGGGCCGCCCAGCAAATGAACTCATTCCAGATTTTCCAACTACGATATTTTGAATTGGATTACTCCCTCAGTAAATACGGTTCACTCGACAGTATTGTGAGCCAAGTTCATGATTCACATAATGTCTTCGTCACTGTGGTTTTTTTTCTGTCTTCTACCGTCATTGTAAAACGTCACAGTAGCACGGAAAGCATTTTTATGAGCGGCAAAATGGCGCTGACTCAGGCTTTTTTTTCCCCCTCAGCTGTTTTCTGCTCGAGCGAGCAAGAGTCAGCCAGGTGATTGTGACGTGGTTTGACCTGGGACAGTATTCTCTCAGCACGTCCAGTTCCACCTCAATGGGTGCATATTGCCACTTATGCACTCAACAGAAGCATACAACCCCCCCACCGCTCCTCATCCTCTGTCGATCTTGCCGTTGTCTCAACATTTTTTGCATCTCACACTCCTCCCATTACTCACCCTTTTTACTCTCTCCCTTTACTGTCTGTTCCTCCAGCTCTGTCGATTTGTGCTCATGAATTCTTTATTCTGAGCCTAGTTATAATTTAATGATCAGAAGAAAGAAGCTTAGGGACGCTCTCATGCCTTTTTTCTTTTTCTTAGATTTGCACTGTCATGCCATGTCGGAGACACACAAGCTTTTGAGCATCATTTAATTTGACTTAATTTCAGTTACAGTGATACCCACCCGACTTTGACTGGAGGCTCCCGGGAAATCAGTACAAGGCCCGACATTACGGGCATCTAATAGATACAATTATAGTCTGTACGTATCACAGCAAGTGCCTGCACACGAACATCTTGCTGTGCTGTAAAATGGGAGGTCGCGTTCCCACTCAGTGGAGGAAAGGGCAAAAAGCAAGACATGTTTGAACGCATCTGGTGGCATCTTAGGGCTGATCGACAGAGCACAACAGTTTGTCAGCAGAGAAAAAAACGATAATAGGTGAAGTCGTGAACACCGAAATACGAAGAGGCGGAGGGGACACGATTGTCGTTGTTGGCCATACATACGTAAACCAAAAAGCTTGTTGTTTCTTGTGCTTTGCTTTGTGTGCATTTTTAAAATCGAAATTGAGTTTGAAGACCGGGACACTGTGTGATGTATGTCGGAATGGATATATGGCAATTTATGAATTAATTATGGCGATTTATTTGGAAGATGCTACGAAGACCCTGTCTGCAAGGAACTATCTCGGACCCCTTTAAAATATGGCCTCACCTGTCATGAAATATGGCTGGCCTAGAGCCAGAACAACAAAAAAAAAAATTGTCAAAGCAGACATTGGTCTCACTTAAAAGTAAGTCCTTGCTTTTGATTGTCAGAATTTGTCACCTTTGCAATTCGGTTCACAATAGTCGGTCAGATGAAATATACAGACAGGAGAAATGAAGTGCGCTCGCAAATGGCACGTCTCAAATTTAAACCAACGTAGCACAGTCTGTCGCACACTTCGACACAAACGTGAATAGACCACCTTGACCTGATAAAGACGCGACAGTTGCGGCCCTCGCGGCTTTGATAAGGACCCCGGTGGCTTCTTGTTGAGCATCAGGCTAATGGCATTAATATTTGGGCGGGCCATAAATAATGCTAACAAATAACCGTATGGAAGGAATTAACGAAAGGCAAACAGAAGTGGAGCAGAGAAGATACATGATTGTACAGGATAGCGACAAATTACCCTGCGGGGAGGGTGGGTGAGGACGAGGGGGCTTCATACCGTCATTACTCTGTACAGAGAGTGCGGTCTGGCTAACACCTGTATTTCCCTCAGATCGGCTTCACCCTAATTAGCCCACACACACCCTGGGGGATCTTCTGACACACGAGCACTGCAGGGGGAGGTTACGCGGGGAGAAAGTAGGGAGGGCATACACAATTTAGACGAGAAAGCACAGCAGAAAGGCGGAAATTGGCAAGTTTCTTTTTGATATTGAAATTTCAAGGTTGTCATTATTTCAGTGAACTTTCCGTGTGATAATAACACTTCTTTTTGAATAAGTTGTAGCATTTTTCTTTTCACAGATCCTATTTATCATTTGGTACGTCCATTAAATGAGAAGATGCCCTCTCCACCCCGCTCAAAAGCCTCTAAGTGCCAGATCCATTTTTACCAAAACCCCAGAAAAATGATAGAAAACTAAATAAAGAAAATAAATATGAATAAAAATGAATGTGTGAAGTCTGAATAAAAAATGTCATCTTTCCACAAGCTAACTTCAATTGTGTAAATTCCTGGTTTGTTTCCATTAATTCCTATGGAAAGTTTCCAACTTCCCTATTCCTGGAATTTTGTACATGATACCGTACGTGATTAAAGAATGCTACTGGCTTCAGCGGCGAGGCGAGTCACTCTTGAGCAGGCTGCGCAGGCAAGCCGTGAACTGACATCTGCTGACAGCTCTGAGAACTGGAGGCTGGAAGGTGCAGGAGTCAGTTTCATTTGCACTCACCCCATGCTTCGGGAGTGTGAAATGAAATGTTTGTTCATTTTCGATGCCACTTTGGTTCTTGTTAAGAACACGTGAAACACCTGCCCACATTATGACATGCTGTGATGACACAAACCGACTGTGCTGTCCTTGACAGATGCTGCGCACGGGTCCATCTCTCGCTGAGGTGTCTTAGCAATACCTTGTGACGTGTTTAATAATGTCAGAGTGCTCCACCGTCTACGTGAATCAATGCAGTCATGATTTTTTTTTCTTCTGGTTAATTTCTTCATTTTAGTTGACATTGGAGGTATCCATCCATTTTCTATACCGCTTCTCAAGGTGGAAGGAGAGACTATCCCAGCTGACTTGCTGACTTGGGACGAAAGGCGTGGTCCCACAGTCAGTGAGTGGGAATTGAACCCACGCCACCTGCATCAAAGTCCGGCAACCAATGTACCATAAACCATCAATGACATTTACAGTACACTTCCTCTTTATTCTCTCAGAAAAAAAAAAAAAAAATCAATAATTTGTCGATTAGCTACCCAACTCTGCCGGGAAACTGCCAGTGTGTGTGTGTATGTGTGTGTGCGCCAGCATTTGTGGTCCTGTTTAAGTTAGTTGTATGGGAGGCACTGATCTCACACATGCTGACTGTACAGACAAACATACTGCTAGATCATATGACATGTTTCAGGACCACACACACTTAAACATTTTTTTTCCAGTGTAGCAGTAACATTGGTCTTTAAAATTAACATGACAAACAAACCCAAAAAAATTATCTACTTCTTTTTTTTTTTTTTTTAAATTGTGGCCTTTCCTTTTTCAAGCCATAATGTCATTCGATGATACTGTTCGGGCGACTTCACACATAGTTTCAACATTTGTGTGCGATCAAGCTAATAACTGCCACATCCACACTGTACATCCCATTGCTTGCTTTTTATGTATTTGTACATCTAAAGGAATTTCCAGAAACCACATCCATATCCTGTTTTAAAAGACAATATTAGTGTTAACTAAATCATGAAAAAAGATGACTTTCAAATGGACCTATAGTTATTGAATGGAAGCAAAGGCTCACAGAACAAGATGTAATGCAATTCCTTTGTGGTTTATAAACACGATGTATGTTCAATGTCCATAAATAAATGTCGATGCCCTCCGACGTTCTCAAGATGGGTGGTTTGTGGCGAACGCGGGGATCCTATTTCAAAACAGACAAGGTGTTAGAGCGGGTGGAAGTGTGTTGACATAGTCGTGTGTGTGCAGTCGGAATGATAGCCTTCCTTTTCCGTAAGAAACTGCAACACTGTGGAAAAATACGCCTCCCGGCATTAACGTTACGAGCATTTGCCGCGCTGTGTTGAAAACTTAATCGATGAATATAATACAAAATATCAACAATTAATTAGAAACGGCTTTCATTATGATGTATAATACGAAGACAATTAAAACAACTAAGTAGCCTTGCCATTGTCAAGTATGATTAGCTTAATGCTTGCAAATCTTGCAAAACGCCATAGACGGGCAAACAACCAGCGTCAGATCAGATTTTTGAACACAAATGGTGGAACAACACATGTAGACAGATAATATGAACAATATTCACCGGCATATTTTTATTATTCTCTGCAAAGAATGATCATTATCGCAGCTTTCTGAGCTTTTGTGACCATCTCATGTGCATCTGTATGTCTGTATTATACTGACCCCGAGTGGACAAGTTGTGCAAATCAGAAGGAGCATCACCATGTCTATCGAACTGAACACAAAAATGTGACAAAAACGGTTTCATTTTTAAGATTCAGTTCAGTTAGGACATTACTGCGAGTAATTTTAAGATAGAATGAAACAAATTAACGGAATTTCCATCAATTGTAATTGGGAAAGATGATTTCAGAGACGAGTCTTTTGAAATACAAGTTTGACCAGGGAACAAATCCAACTCATATTTTAAGGCCCCACTGTTTTAAATGAAGACCACTTTTAACAAAATCAACCCAAGTGGCCATTCCATTTTTTTTGCATCGGCTGAAGATTTGATGCAGCTATGCTATTGGACAAGACGATTGTCTGCAAGTGTAGTAGTCATTTTGTGCTCATTATTTTTGCATTGAGGTGTTATTTGTAAAAACGTCCCGCGTCCTCTTAAAAATTCTCCCCTTCAAAAGCATGCTTCCTTTCACTCGTAGTTTTTTTTTTTTTTTTTTTTTTACCCTCACCTCTCTTTTGTCGTCTCCGTCTCCGCTGAGAATGATCTGAGACTCCTGTCCCGGTGACAGAAGTAGGCTGCGCTTGCACGGCGTCGGCCCAATCAGTGACAATCTGCATGGTAATGTGTGGCAGGGGCGGGATAATGAAGTTCCCAGCTTGCCGACTGGAAGGCTATCCTCCGGTGTGCTGAGTGATTTATCTCCTCTGTCAAGAGCCAGGACAGCCAGGACTTGTCCTTCCCCACGGTCCCTGGGAACAGGAGCAGAGCCGAGCCAGATAAGAGATGGAGCAAGCAGAAGGTCCAGGGTGCCAGCAAAGCCTCAGAAGCATGCATCGCATATTTTAATCAACAAGAACATATCCATAAATGCACCTAAAACTCTTTAAGTTCTGTTCCTTTTCACACGGCGAAAGTCGAGAACAAGCGCCGTATAATGGAACCTTTGCCTCTGTCCGTGTTTCAGCCATTTGTCCTCTATCTACTTTGTCAGCCTATTCATCACAGCCATCCCGCCCCAAGCACAACCAAATGCAAAATAAATCCCTTCTATGATTTATAACTCTTTTATGATGCCGCCAAAAACAATAGATGCTATTTTTTTTTTTTTTGACAAAGTCAAACATGTAGAAGAAGCAACGGTGTCACCCAGCAGGATGGATTTAATCGGACAAAAAGATGAATGTCAGTTGTGTGGAACTGATTGTTAATCGCGTTGCATTAGCTGAAGCAAAAAAAAAAAAAAAAAAAATTAAAAAAAAAAACAATAAGAAGTGCAGTTTTGCTGCAACCAGCAGAGGCGCTGTTGAGTTATAGTCCACAGTCAACTGTTTGAATGGCTACAAAACAAAGTGATAAGAGTGATGGTAAGTTAGGCTACATCCACAATCACCACCACAACGGCACAATTCAATTAAAATGCTACACTAGTCTCAAATCTGGCCTTCGTGTGTAGAGGTTGCATGCTCTCCCCATGCCTGCGTGGCTTTTCTCGGGGTACTCCTGTTTCTTCCCACATTCCGAAAACATGCGCGATACATTAATCGATCACTCCAAATTGTGATTGGATGTGATTGTGAGAATGGATTAAATGTATTGCATATCATTAAATCTCTACCCGGAAAAACAAAACAAAACAAAAAACAAACACTGACATATTCATGCACCACAATTTTGAAAACTTCCACAACTTTCTCTGTTCACACAGTCCACACTTTTTAAATATCAGTGGTGCCCCGCAAAGCCTCCCCTGCATGTTTTGGTTGACTGATCCTTGTCTCCAAGGTCTGCAGATGAGTCAATTTAAATCATTGTCAGATGTGACCTTGGACCGAGATTTAAATGAGTGCAATGAAGTACATAATGTGTTTATTTAGGCCATTAACCATTCAAGTGGGATCGTGTCTGATTGTGCGAGGGCTTCTTACATATGGCTTTGTGTCAAAACTATGTGATGATTCCATTGAGATTTTTTGTGCCTCCAAAATTTTCATAGATTTCTTCAGAGTTACAAAATCCAAGACACCTTTATACAATTTTGAAATGTGTTCTATTCCTTCTTATCTCAACATAGGACCAAAACCAGGAGTCAAAATAATCTGATTTGTCCAGCACCATTCCCAATGAGATGAAATCAATTGAAATGACCGCTAGTTAATCCGACACGGATGGTTGTCCCTGTTTTTAACACCGTTGTGTTTTGGACAGCTTTAATGAAACTCAAGTAGTTAACATTTGAATCCAAACATACACCTCACTTAATGACCGTATTTACTTTTAAATTACTGAGGGCGTTAGCCAAATGAAACCGATTTTCTTTTGTCGGTGACAAAAGGCTATGCCGTGACCCTGTTGTTCACTGTCGCACATTGTTAGCCAAGTGTGACAACCGTGTTCCAGCACAGGAAGTCTAAATACACGAGTCGGTGACTCATGGCCGATAAATAAAGCGGTGCTATTGAGTGATTTGCAAGACGACTGAGGGGCTAACATCTCTTTCGTCATCTGACCCACGTGAAGAAGGCACAGGAGTTGAGCAGATGAACTGTGAATCTCGCATGTCGCAACGAGCGTCGTTTTGTGCCGCATTTGTATGGCACGGTTTCGCAGCCAAATAACATGCTAGCATTCGAGTGCATACAAATGTATGCATATCGACGCGCAGCATAGCCGCAACCTGCTAGCAGCCGAGGCTGGCGTGTGTCCGCGCTGGCTCCTGAGAAGCGGGCAAGGGTGACAGCGTCAGCTTGGCTTTCTTAATGAATGTCTCACTTCCCCCGGCACACTTGCTCGGCTCCTCCTTGCAGCCACCTAGCACCCCTCCGCCTACGGGCTCTACATCTCACCAGTCGACAGCGAGCGCCGTCATTGCAATGACCTCACGGCCTCCCAACCTCGCCTGCAGGGTCGGTGTCACTTCGGTTATGGCAAAGGCTGAGGTTCTGGTGCTGGTGTCAGGGCACTGAAGGGTAAATGGATTAATAGAAGCTAATGAGAAAGAGGAGGGTAGTCATAAACTTACAGAAAATCTCCTCATGGGGGAAAATCAAGCAAGTGGCCTTATATGATCTTGGCTGGTCTGCATTTTCCTGACATCCATTCTAGTTTATTGATTGATTACTTGTCAATGAGTGATTCTCTAAAAATAACACTTTCAAAATCTGTTTTTTTCAGAATTTGAAAATCCACTTCTGGTCAAGAATATTGTAAACCCCCCCACCCCCACCACCCTTTATTGAGCTTGTCTTGAGCTTTCTTGTTCTGTCACTGCATTGTGGAAATCCACCACCCATATTTCCCTTTCGCCCTCCTTCAGTAATGTGCCAATTACTCGGTTTCCAAGGTGAGAGCAGACACCCACCAACATCTATAACCTGTGAGGACCCGTGCACACACACAGACACACGTGCACATGACACATCCATGCCCGACTATCCTCCTTGTGCATCTTCTTTACCATGAACACGCGCAAGGACGCGCACGTTATTAGCCCCACGTTGTCCCCCTGCTGTTCTTCCTTCACAAGAGTGAAGAGAGCAAATCCGGGAGCGTGACAGACAGACGAACTTTCAGACATATCATTATCCTTGCCTCTCCGGTCGTATGGCTGAGGGCCATCGCTTTCGCAGCCTGAAGCACCATATGAAACTTCCACCTTCTCTACCATGCCCTTAATGCCATACTGGAAGGATTCTTCCTGGATTCTCCCCAGTTCCGCCGTCACTGCCATCTTGATGTCATACATGTCTTCAAAACGTATCCCCCCCCGAGGACCTTTGTAATCCAGGGAAAGAAGGGGGCGGGGAGATAGGGTGGGGGGTGGGGTTAAAAAAGAAAATCATCCTGATCCAGGGCGGGTGTGTAGAGCACAGCAATGTGATTCTTGGCCTATGAGGAACTGTTGAATGCTCGGAGCATTTTGAGCAAGCGCATTGTCATGGTGAAGCAGACTCGAATTGTCCCGCCGCAACTTTTGCGCAAGTGTTAAATGAACGTTGCAAACGCCACAGGAACTCTTTGTCTACAGTCACAATAAGAGTGCTGACATTGTCCAAAAGAATATCTCTCCGCCTTGCCAAGTGCGGTGAGAACACAACTATCTTTAAAACAAATAAAAAAATTGAAAAAAATAATCGCGAGGTGAACTCAACATTTCAAGGCACCAAACTTTGGTTTCGCAAATGTGGAACTTGGTTTGTTTTGGGAGCAAACAACTTGAATGCTTTTGTTAAATGTGTAAATGTCAATAATTCATATTTAAAACTTGTTCCAATATGAAAATTTCTTTCAGCACCCCCAAAATACAAGTTGTGTGTTTTTATTTTATTTATTTTTTACTACCGATTGCCAACTCAATGTTTTACAAGAATAAAAACTCTGCTTCTGAAATGTTCCCTATAAATTTGTGAGACTGCATGGATGTCAAAACAAAACCACAACAGTCTGAAAGCTGCACGGTCACACCCGGTGGGATCCCCGCAAATGATGTTATTCCAACCGACGAGTCACTGAGTTTTCCTCTGCAGCGGCGCCCTCCGCTACAGTTGCCATTTGATATGTTGCTTTTATGAGCATAAGAATATACATCATGTCGGCAATGGAATTGTGAAGGTGTACCCTGTAATCTTTTTTATTTATTTTTTTTGTAATTGACTTTGACAACGTAAAAGATGTGTCACCGCATTTTAACAGGATTAGAGCAACTGGTACTTATCGGGTTTAAGCACATTGAATTATGCAACTCCATCAAAAACGACAGGTTTGGTTTGGTCGAATTGAGTAAGGTATCAAAGAATTGACTCAAAAAGGAGAAAAACAGAGCCAGTCTCAAAGGATTCGTTTTTTGTTCTGAGGTTTAAATGTGAGTGTCAATGGTTGTCTGTGTGCGCACCAGTCCGGGGTGGACCCCACCTCTCGTTTTAATTCGGCTCGGAGAGGAAACAGCACAGCCGTGACCCCAACGAGGATACGCAGTATTGAAAATGGACGACTGGATGGATCTTTTCGAGGACGGAATCATCTTTGTGAATGTTCTAAATATATGTGTCGAAGCCGGCCTTAGACAGATTGTAACAACCAAACAGTTCAAAGAGTTGAAATGCTTCAAAGACAACCACTCAACCATTTTGTGTTTGTTCAAAGAGCGAGTTGTGAGTGTCGGAGCTGTGTTTTTTTTTTTTTTTTTTTTTGGCCGGCCTCTTCTCAATCTCAAAACACCTTTCTGCTGCGTTTGACTA
>CAAKHF010015679.1:24058-49583 GCA_901007745.1 Hippocampus kuda
CCCCCCCCCCCCCCTCCACCAACACACCCTTTATGGTGCCTCATCTTCTTTTATTGCCTACTCATGCCATCTGGAAGGCTCCAGCTGTGAAAATTCAATTCGATGTAGTTCTCTTTTCTTTTTGATTGGACCGTGTTTCCACTTACAGGATCGTTTCACGCGCATGAAAAACGCACATGTTCGTCCCATCGATTGCCATGATTCATACACCAATTTCCAATTATTACCAACATAAAATAAACGTTTATTTTTCCTGTATAAGTCACTTCATTCTCTACCGAGAACAGTGAAAGCCACGTATTATAACCGGTGACGACTGAAGAGCTCTCCAATGTGCCGTATGGCTGACATTTAATGGCTACTTTATTGGATTACAGAACGATTCTTTCACACATAAATTGATTGACTGAATTTTTAATTTTAAAGCCCGACAATCTGGTATATTTAGCTTCAGAGGCCTCATAATAGCCGATGAATGTATGCAAAGGAGTTTGTCTAGGCAGTTGTTTTTTTTTTTGTGGGAAGCATCCGAAAGCAACTAAAGCAGTGGTTCTTAACCTTGTTAAAAGGTACCGAACCCAACCAGTTGATATGCACATTCACGGAACCCTTCATTAGTGAAACACAAAAATATGATTCAAGAAGTATTCCTTCAGTTTTGAGTTGGTCAACTTGGCATGACAAATCAAGTTTCGTCAAGCATGTGAATCCATGTTGTACATATTCGTCTGACCGCCTTTTTTTTTTTTGCCCGACATAGTTCGCATGTATTTTAAAAATTCAGAAAAAAAAACTGAATAAATAAATAAAAACACAGGACGTACTATCACGACAGTCACATGTTGACGACTGTGCGAACTAAATTTCCCGCAGCACTGATTGGATAAACCACGTAATGCGCTCATCTGGAGCGGGCGTGTCATAACTCATTGACATGTTGAGTCGGGTGTGTCTTAACCTCCATGGCAGAGGCTCCGTCGAACACCCTGAGACCGATTCACCGCATCCTCGGGGTTCGATCGAACCCAGGTTGAGAACCACTGATCGAAAGTGTAATTTCAGATTACTACATTTGAAATACATGACTGTCACATTATTAGCTTTCTTGTTGTTTTGGAGGTTGCTCTTCTTTTCTTCGGGTGAGCCCTCATCAGAGCAGGTGACAGATACCGATCGCAAAACCAATCGCGCGGCCTCAAGCCAAACACGTGACGTACGCCAAACATGAGCCAACCACCTGCCTCCTTCAAAAACAAGTAATCAGGCCTGATTACTCTTACGAAACCGCAGCTGAAGGTCACGCTGAAACAAAGGGCAAGTCTTCGTTTTGGCTCGGCGGCAGGACTGATAGAGGGACAAAATTAGAAAGGTGATGGAGGCTGCTTCAAGTGGCTGGGCGGACGGTGCAAAGTTGGCGCCGATCGGCGCGTTTGGACACACATTGTGGGCTGAGGCACGGGGGCTGCAAACGGAGGGAGGGAAGGTCAGGGACCGCTAGGCCGTGCGGCTGGTGGAGCCTCGGCCCATAGAACACGGAGCCAACTTTCCAGTCAACACATGAGTCAGTCAGCAGAGATGCGCCCAAAATAAATGGCTTCCCTGTTTCAGGCGGAACCACACCCTCTCGCGGTTTCTTGGAGGGCAACGTGGGCAGGGAGGGCGAACCACCCCTCTGGGGTTTCTGAGGCTGGAGGTGTGAGGGCGGCCGGGGGGGAGGGGGGGCGTAGTAGAACACTGACGGTATGAGGGATGGGACCGAGTGGGGGTTGGGAGTATGTTCCCAAAATGGCAACATTAGGCCGAGTAGCTGGCAATCTGTCAGTCTCCTTCCTTGTTGATTGTTTACCCACAACATGGGCTGGAAGCAACGGCACCGCCCTCTCTTTGGTATTTCTGTGGCAGAGTGCAAAGTGGGCGGGCCTTTCTGCACCTCCCAGCCACTGTTCCAATACAACAATAATCTCTCACTGACTGCGTGCGTATCCTAAATTTTTGTTGCTTGTGAGCCATTCCACCAAATCCTTGCCATTTGCTTGGAGCAACTTTCTCAAAATAAACTGACAGCTGAGTCTTTTCCCCCCCAAAGCCCCCAACTCTAAATTTGATGATACACATATTGAACTACTCCAAATATGTATCGACTCATTTCAGGAAACGCCGTCATTTTCTTATTGTTCTGAAACGCCTCGTTTGAGTAACAGGTCTGAAAGGAACAATTGAGTATTTAAGCATATAATTGGCAAATACATGCCATATAATCACATGGCATTTGTGCTAAAAGCATGATGACACTAAGTGATTCGGCAACAAAAAAAAAGTATTTGAAAAAAGTACAAATTTTTAAAAAAAGAGAAGTGGACTGTGCCAAAATTTTAATCCACCCAGAAGATGCAATATCATCAAATAGACCGAAAAATGGTGGCGTGATCTTATTTTTGGCCTTCCAATGGCCAGTATCATATTTCAATGATGCAACTTTCAGTAAACTGTGGACTGACTTTGGGGGGAGTGGTGACTTTAAACCAAATTGTTATATTTTTAATACTTAGAGAACGTAAATTTATAGTTGGGATCAGGAGTAACGCAAATATGTAAAAAGTATTTTATTCATTTCATGGCACATGTAACCGATATGGAAGGATGTGCAGGACACATTCCTTAATTATGATCAGATAATCTACAGTTAATTTTATCATCAATTCATACAAGAGTCACTTCTGATATTAAATGCGCAAAACTACCGAAAGTAAAAAGGGTGGCTACAATTTTAAATATATTTCTACTTGTTTGGATGACTCCCGTGACGTTAACGATCTCCGTGTTGGCTAATGAGCGAGCTTAGCCTGGGCAACACGTGATGCTTCCGTCTGCTGGCCTCAAGTCGAGCGACAGAGCGCAAGAATTAACACACTGCTGGCGTGTGCCCATATCAAGAGTTCCTGATTACCTTTGTCTCATTTTCATTCGACTCCCCCCGCTGGTACTTAGCGCTCCGTGTTTAAGACATCACTCTGACGAACAATTTCTTCAGACTTTATTTTGCAGGAACAAGTAACGAAGATGATTATCGGAGTAAAAGCAGATGTGGTGGAGTTCAAATGAAACGACAATACAGATGGATACGTGGGAATTGTACTTGTTACATTTCTAAACTTGGTTCAAAAAAGATGATTCTGATTCAAGCTGATGTTTGGCATTGATCAGATTAATTCTAATCCGAGTTTTCCTCCTGTTACATTTCAGTCGATGGTGGCATCGCAAGACCACAAAATAGCATCAGAAAAAGCATCGCACAGTTAATCTTTGACTCCTTTTTGTTTGACATTTTTGGTCTCCGAGGCCGAGACCTCGCCTTTATTATTTTGTTGTCTCTCTTTCTCACTCAGTACATCTCATCCCCCTTTTCAGTCCCGCCTTCTCCTACGTACGCGTGCGTGTCTTCGCCCGTGACGACTCTCGTTAGCTGTCAAGTGTCATCTTTATTAAGCGCTGGCTGTGAGTCAGAGGGGTGACAGGACAGGGCTGGAAGTCGGTCTTTCATTACCCCCGGCTGCGGAAGTGTCATTGCCTTCATTTATTATTCATATTCTCTTTAATTTAACCTGGTGGAAGTGGCCTTGCAGCCCACAGCTCAGATTGAGAGTTTTCATTTTATTTATTGTTTTCTTTTTACAATTTTTTTTTTAAAGCTTGTAAGGAGTGACAACCTGTTTGTTGATTGTCAGGGGACAATGCAATTCCTTTTCACGCGAGACTTCAAAATGGATATGCCATCTGTTAAAATTATAGTCTGAAGTTGTTATGAGCGTTAAATATTAGTTTGATTCATGTCATGACAAACTTTATTTGTTTATGAATGCCGTGCGTAATTGTTTATATGAACATAAAGGGCTTTCTCATGCTAATCATTGCCCAATTAATCAGATGTATATGATGCAATTGTTTGGGGTTTTTTTTCTTTTGTTTCTTATTTTTCTGTTGTTTTTTTTTGCAGACAATCCTCAAATTTGCTCTGGGAAAAGAACAAAATCTTTTGGGATTACCACCTTGCCTGCATTAGATAAAAAGATCAAACTGAAAGCATACGCTCTTTAATCTGAAACACACACACACACACACACACACACACACACACACACACACACACACACGCTCACACACTAACTAAAGCCTTTAGGAGCGCCAACTTCTCAAAGTCGAAATGATAAGAAGCATGCGGAGAGAAGGAAGGAATGAGACAAAGAGCGAGAGGAAGCATTACATCTGCTAGCCTCGAATTAGAGCGGGAAAGTGTTGTCACTCAAGCGAATGTCGCAAACTCGGGGTTCTCTCAAAAACAGGCTTGTCTTCCTTGCCGTCACCCCCCCCCCCTTCCCCCAAGGATGAGGTGCGTTTGGGGAGATAATTGACGAGTCCCCTGGCATGCAGAAAGAACGAGCCCTTCACAGCTACACTGTGTGTTCATGTCCCTGTGCTCAGCCTATACCGTCCTGTGGTGTGTGTTTATCAGAATAGCAGGAAAAAAAGGGGAAATAGAGATGATTATCTATTTTTTTTGTGCACCATAATCCAATCGAACTAAACTTGAGAGAGGAAACCTTTGGTAATGAGAGAAGAACCTCAAAGAGTCGTCTCCCGCAATCCCTTTTTCTTTGTGACATCCTTCCTCCATCTTTCCATCCTTCTCTCTGCCTGTGGAACACTTCTGGGTGTGACAAACAACTGTTGTCGGAAGCTTCAGCTTCTTCTCGGCTTTCTCAAACTGTGGGGCGCTACATCGGATGCAGTGTGGCAGATGGAATTCCACCTTTTCACTCTTTGGCAGAGGCAAGGCCTGTCACACCGGAGAAATTGTTGGTATCGTCGCAGAGAACAAGTCCCCAACTTTTAACGCATTCTGCAGCAGGGAACTCAAAGCTGGCAGTAGATAATTAAATACAGTGATCCCTCGCTACTTCGCGGTTCGTTTCTCACGGGTTCAGTGCATTGCGGATTTTTTCAAACATTAAAATTTTTTATTTTATTTTTTTTACATATACATGGAGTACAGTACTGTATATGTTGCTCTATGTGACTCGTTGTTTTGCAGCTTCTCGCGGACCGTTTGCGGACTTTAAACAAAAAAAAAATCTTTTTACCTGTTTGTTACTTCACGGATTTACGTTTATCGCGGGTGGTTTTGGTCCCCATTAACCGCGATAAACGAGGGATTACTGTATACATGTTTAAATGTATTTAAAATATATATAACTTTCAAAATAGTTATTATATATATATTTTTATCTTTTACTAATGGGGATTGTTGCGTCTTGCCACCTAATCTGCACCCATGTTGGCCGTGTAAACTTATTTTCACAAAGAGAGACATGCAAAAAGTACATCTTGAAGCAGGACGTGTCTGTCTGGAACATAGTAAATTAAAAGCTGTAAGCCTCAAGACAGAGCTGCCAAACTTGAGCTATAAATACCCCGAGGGGCAGTCTGCATGTCTGTCTGCTTCCTTGGTCAACATTTTAGTGCCGTTATTTATTCATTGATTTTTACTTGTTGCATAATGCCCTCACCACGATATGTATTTATTTCTTACCTTTTAGTTGTGTTACTTTTTTAAAAAAAAATTTAGCTAGGTTTTAGGTCAATAAATTTAAAAGTTCGTCGAAAATCATAATCAAGACTCGAGGGTATACCCATCCCAAGAAAAAAAAAGGAGAACCCAGAAAGACGTGACGGAGGGGGGGAAGCAACTTCCGCGATTTTCTGACTAACCGGAAATACTTCCGCTTCTCGTGGCGCCTCATAAGAGGGAAGCAGTTGATGTCGTTCAATGCAACGCTTACCCTGAGAGAAATACTCCTCACCTCGATCGAATTCGATATCTTACAACGGAGCCTGCAAATGATCAGAAACAACATCGACAAATGTTTGCATGATAGTGGCTTCGTGTTTGCCGATGGACATATGTGCGTGAATGCGAGTCTGTTCCACGCATGCCATGAGAGTGTGCGACCAGCAGCTCCGCACTCAGATTTGTCCCCGCTGTGCGCACTCCCACCCAACACCTCCGTTCGCGAACCCCCGCAGAAACCTCTGATTGCTGTGGAAACCACACTTAAGGAGCAAATTAGTATCTCCTCCTCCTCCCTAATTTAAAAGTATGGCTTAATTGATTTCATTTGTTGCAGATGAAAATCCAAAATGAAAGTCGGCTTGTTTGCCTCGTGATGAAGCGATAGATCAGTTTAAAAATAGAAATGTCAAATTAGATGGAAACCTGTTACGTCAATATCACTTAGGACAAATGAAAAGCTGGCAATGCTGAAGAGAGTGCGGAAATGAGTGCTTGCGTTTCCGTACCTTTCGTACAGCGAGTGTCGTGTAGAACTTTAAAGCGAGTAAACAGCCTTGAAAGCAGGTTCAAGTGGACTGGCTGGAAAATGTGGAAAATTACCAGGCAGATCCAACCAGCTTTGAAAAAAAAAAAGAAAAATCAAGTCTCCAAACTCAGCGGCTTTTGCAGGTATGTTTGTCTTTTGCTTTTGTACAACATACAAAATAATATACAGAGAAAAAAAAACCCTCCATGTTTAATCATGTGGACTGTGTTAATGCAAAAATATGACTCCATGTATGCATCTCTTTTTTTTTTTTTACCCAGTCACCATGGACATGCCTCGCTAACATACTCACACAAGTTTGATGTTGAGAAAAACAACACCCTCTTCCTCTCACATCGTCCCCCAACATTCCCCGGAACGGCGCCGCGTATGGTTCCACGAGTGTGCGACAGCGGCCGGTGGTCACCTCCCGCTCACTGACTCCTTCTGTGTTGAACCCAAACCACGCTGTCGCCGCACGACGTGCTGGGGCCAGGTGAGCATGCCACCTTCCAGGGCACAGGACAAACATCACTCCGGTCTTGTGTCTGTACATAAGCCCTTGGAGGGGGGGGGTGCATATGAGTGGTTAATGTTTATTTCTGAATGCATTCATTATACAGTGAAAGAGTTGCAGTCGAAGCACTGCAATTGTGGCGCCAGCGTGTGATTGTGGCAAGACGGCCTGACCGCCTCAAAATGGCTGAGCTAACAGGGAAAAGAGGGGGGAAAAAAGAAAAAAGTCCACTTTTACATTTGTACTCCGTAGCCTTTGGTGAGTTGAGACTCCTCATGATCCTCATCAGTACGCATTCATCAAAATGTGGAACACTTCAGCTGCTACATAGTTTGTTAGTTGGGTTACTGCATGGAAGGCCTTGCTGAAGAGCGAGGCGGCGATCCAAAGTTAAGATGAAATCTATCAGTTCTACATGACGGCTTAAGAAGCCGCTCAGCCATCTTATGCTCATCTACAAAGTAAAAACTCCCGCCAAGGAGCCATACCAGTTGTCCACCTTTAATTGCGATTTTGCAATTTATGCTAGATCTGGGTCAGGTATCGCACTTGCAATATTACGGAATATTTCTGTCTCTATGTGTGACATGGGAAGCTCCTGATGCATTTCATCAACTATTTCAGAATCTCCTGAAACATACAGTAAGAGGATATTTTTTGGACACTCGAGATTTGTCACAAAGTACAGTCGGACTTTAGCTTCATTCATATGTTGGGCTACTATTGGTCCGATGTTAAAAATGGTATGTGTTGGGTTTTGACGACAAAGATCCACAAATGTGCCTAAACATTCATGTTGAAATATGAAGTTTAAAATGTCCTAACTTATGCTTTGTAGAACAATGTTTTGCAACCTTTTTTGAGCCAAGACACACATTTTACATCAGAAGAAACCTCAAGGCACACCACAAAACAAAAATATCACAAAAAGTTAAAACTATATCTAATAATAATAATAATAATAATAATGATAATAATTAATTATGTACCTTCTGCCCCCTGGTGGAAGAGTATTTAATTGTTCTGCCGGTCACTATATGTTGCTGGCCTCGAAATAAACAAGTAAATGAATGCTACATTGGTACAATTAAGTGGAATTCACAAATTTTCCAGGTGACGTCGGATGATTTCTCATGGCACACTGGTTGGGAATCACTGTTTTATAAAAGTAAAAATAAAAATCATGGCTTTTTGCCTTTCCCAATCCGAATTTGATGGTTGCCTTGACCCACCCACCGACCCCTCTGCAAAGTTTTGTGGACGTCGGTGCTCCAGATTTGAATGAATTGCTCCTCCACTTATTTTTCTAGCAGGCTTCCACATTCCATCTCAAATTCCTCATTCATTTTGATCCATTTCTGACAAAATATGCATACACACTCACATAAACGCATACAACACACACACACACACACACACACACACACACACACACACACACACACACACACAAAACCCTCTTCTGGCTTTCTGAACAACTTCAGAAAGGGTGAAAAGCCGCCATCTTGGCTGCACCTTTTGCCTTTCTTTGACCAATGTCGCTTATTTAATTTTATTTGGTGATATTTGGTCGGAGTTTCATTCAGCACCTAGAGGAAGACCGAACATGTCATATGCCGGTAGCGTTCATCTGTGTTTGCTTGTCTTGGAACCGAAGGAGGACAGAAAAAAAAACCTAGACATAAATTTAGTGGTGATTGAAAAGGGAGCGCTTGAGCACCTGCTATTGGAGAGAAGCACAGTTTTTTTTTTTAAGCAAAGATTAATCCAGAGGGTGAGTGATCGTGTGCCCGTGTGATCTATATTATAGTATTTACAAGGTGGAGGGATGTGGGGGGGGGGCGGGTGTTAAATGCACACATGCGTACAAATTCGCTGATAATCAGTCCTGCGTGTGGTTCAAGACGATAAATGCCATCCCGTTCCTTCGCGGCGACAGCTCGTCGTGGCAGCAAATCTGATGCTGGCCTCCAAAATCAAGACATGTGGTTGAACGGAGGCTGTGATATCGGAGGTTTGCAATGCCTCTCAAAGAGAATGTCTGAATGGGCCTTTTGATAAGAAAACAGCTTGAAGCCATCCCACACAGGCATGAAAACAGCATGCACCTCCCGGGCGAGAGCCAAACAGATTGGACGGGACGCAATGCTGGATCGCTTCCGATGAGCCACGCAGCCAAATGCGCCGAGTGATTGACAACGATTAAGTGTAAAGAGGGGATGCTCGTGTCACTGCTGGAAACATATTTGCAACGTAC
The DNA here is from genome assembly GCA_901007745.1 of Hippocampus kuda. NCBI lineage: Eukaryota > Metazoa > Chordata > Actinopteri > Syngnathiformes > Syngnathidae > Hippocampus > Hippocampus kuda. The sequence continues at coordinate 33,207 of CAAKHF010015679.1, forward strand.
CGGTGTGTAGGAGGGCTTGGCGAAACCCTGTCCATCAGAGAGACGACGACTCCGTTTGCAGTTCTTATTACGACGAATTACATCAGAAACAGGACACTCGACATTTAATCCGATGGTTTTCTTCCGAGGCGTAGATTCAACGTGAAGGCCAAACGCAAACAATGAAGTGGTGCATCGTCTTAGGAAAAAAAAATATGTATAAAGAGGAGAATAACTCCTGTATTGCTCCAAGTTTCGACTTGGAAACTGTGACGGAGCGCTTGCCAAATTTCAGGCAAACAGAGCTTGTTGACAAGTCGGTTGAATCGTGATCAAGGCACCTGCCACGTTGGAAAACCTGAAACAGGCACCATTTGGCAGTTCACAAGGTCGCTTGTTATGTGCTGAGGAAAGAGCGCCTGTGCCAGAGACTTCTTTCAATCATGTCACACGCCGCTTGTTGTGAATGCTACCAAATATTTCACATTTGGCTTGGGATCAAACCTCACAAAAGAGAGAAAAGAAACCATCTACATGTATTTGTTAGTCACACGCGGTGCACGGAATGCTCACCGTTAGCGACTTCTGAGTATGAGCTAGCCCTGCTGACTGCTTTGCGTGTTCAGGTTTCCCGTATTGCTTTGCAATATTGTAGAAAAAGTTCAACACCTGTCAGGTTGTACAATTTGTAATTCTTTTTGGGTTGAAAAAAAAATAATACACATTTATGTAAAGTTATAAGTTGTCAACCTAGTAGCTTTGCCAAACCAGGTGCCATATGCGTGAATCAATCAGACAAAAATATATTTGGACACTGATTTCAAATTAGATGTCAGCAATCTTTGCACAGTGATTATAATTGTGAATGCCATGCAAGGGTGCTTAAATAAGACATATTTGTCATATAATTAAGGACGATCATGACGAGTCGCGTATTTCAAAGGTTATTGGGGAAATGATCGATTTGTGATGTCATGTTGACTGAGCATGTCGCTGCCTGTGCAATAGTTAAGTGAACGGAATGTGATCACCATTGCTACTGTTGCTATCCAAACGCACGGAATAACTTTACGGCTGCACTTTTTAATTGTGAATTTTAAAATAAATAAATAAATAAAAAGGTGACGCACTATCCAGGGAGGATAGGAAGGAGATTGAAGAAAACAACCAAGTGCGGATCCTGAAGTGGGAACAACAGTTGCAGACAGTGAGTGCATTGTTATGATTTTTTTTTTCTCTGTAGCGGCTTCCTCTCAGGTACGCTGAGCAGCGGCATGCAGCAGCAACAACAGCAACAGCGTGTCTTTGGCTGACCTATTTAGGTAATTGCGCTCTTCATTAAAAAAAAAAAAAAAAAAAAAAAAAAAACTCCATCTGCAAGAGAAATTACACCTCCCCAATGGTATCTAGGTAGCATAATCTCCCTCCGGCGGACTAATTGCGTGGCATGATAACCTCATCGGCTCGCCTTGTTTAATTTTTCATCTCTTTTCAAATAATTATGGATCAGTGGAGAGAAGTATTGATTTGATTCATTAACTTCATCCACGGAGCCAAGGTTAAGAATGAACACAGACCCCCGGTGACACGGTAAAGATCCGCTAGTCTCTTTTGCTTTGATTGCCCACCGGTTTTGTGCCTCACTTCAAAAGCGTTCTTCCTCTTAAAGTGAGTATGAAGGTTGGTCAATTTGCGGTCATTAAATTCCATTGACAATTTTTCATCGCTATTAATATCCCGCTTTATTTGTGCAGTAAGCGGGACTCGGGTTACACATCCAAGCCTGGAACTGTAGCGCGTTCTGTTGACAAATTGCCAGCCTTTCCCCAAATGTCTCACAACGGGAGCCACATCTCCACCTTGCACTTTGCTCAAACACCTCGTGTGCTCCACTTGTGAGCAAACAGGTTTTAGAAGATACGAGGCCTCGGGCGGCTGAGCAGGCAGAGGCAACGGTTCAGGCCTTGACTTCAAAGTCTTTGACTGCGCAAAAGAACAGTTTGAGGGTATCTGTAAAATAAGGCCTAAGACATTTTTTTTTTCTTTACACTACATGGCTTTGTAGCCTGACAATATTTTGCTTTATATGATGTATTTTATATTCCAATGCATTTTGGATATCCAGAATAGGAAAATAACAAACACAATTACCAATGGTTTTATGTTGAACACGATTGCACTTCACGCCCCCCCCCCCTTGCCAAAAGCGCCAGACGAGAGTGATTAGAAACCGACATGAGGACATTAAAATGACTGTAACGTCTAAATGATTTCCTCCCATTAAGTTCCCCGCCGCCGCTCCGTCCATAATCTTTTCTCTTATTTCCGCCACCTTATGTTTGAAAAGAGAGGAAGTCGGTCTTCACTCGTCTCGAGATGAATTACATTTCTCCTTCATTACATCGAGGTTGGGGGGAAAAAAAAATAAAGGCAGGAAACTGTTCCAGAAATGTTCCTTACTCGTGCATGTGCCGTCCTCAAAGTGGTCGATGCTCTTCTTACAATAATTTCAGATGCTTTGAGGCAATTTCAAGCCTGTGCTATTACATCTGTTTTTTTTTCCTTGCCCGACTTTATGTACCAATCCAACCCCTGCTACTGCCTTTAATTTCGTCTAAACGGTATGCACTCAAAAGCACGCACTCTTTGACTCATAATTTCATTTGTGCGGCACAAATATGGACGGTTTGTTTGAACGACAGCAACATCATGTACGTACTGTGTCCTTGTCTTCGGAACAACTTGGTTTCAATCTTCAAGGTCGTTCTCTTGTGCCAACACAATTATTGTCAAAATAACGCTAGCAGACAATGGGAGCTCTTATCCCACAACCCCCTGCTTCACCTAAATTACGACAATATTAGCGTCTTTTCAGAGCTTTACTCTCGCTCTTGCCTTTCTCCTTGCCCCCCCCCAGTTTTCTGTCGATTGATTTGACAATGAAAACCTCATAGACATAGGCTCGAGACTTTCCACTGGGTACTCTCCATCCTGGGATCTTTAAGGGGCCCAGAAGGGAACCTAGCCAACTACTGCTCTGTCATTGAGGCTCATGTTGCCTTTCACCGTCCATTTGTGGGCAGGGCGACGGCGTAGACGGGCCGGGCAGCTTTTCTTTGCGTAACGTTCCAACTCGGCTCGAGGAGGCCTGCCAAGGTTTCACAGGTAGTGGTAATGTAAGCCTTGGCTTCTGGGGTCTCAGTAGTCTAATTTAGGAGGTTTAGACAGCAGGTCAGCGGCAATGGAGTGTGTCGGTTGAATGGCTCTGACTTGGGTCAATCTCTATCTCAATCGGAGCCCAGCAGACAGTGGCGGGAGGAAAGTTTTTCCTTTGGCCACGCAATTCTATAGAGCTTATAGTGGTAGAAGCCCCAGAGGGGTCGTTCTTTGTCTGTTTACATTGCAAAAAAAAGAAGAAGAAAGTTTGAACACGTTTAAAGTAAATGGATAGGGACACGGTTGTGTGACGCTGGATGTTTGGAGTGTTAACAGGGCCCTGGGTATGGCTTAGTAAAACATATGAAGGAGATTTAAACTGACACGCTGGCAGAAGCCTGATCATTGTGCTGAACATTTTTTTTTTTTTTTACCACTATAGCCCCGCCTTAATCCAACAACACAGTGCAGATTTTCTGTTAGTCAAAGCCAAACTTTGTTTTTTAGTAATGGTTATTGCTCTCTGATTGAAGACTCTAAAATTACGAGTTGGGGCAAAATTGGGTACTTTAGCAAATCACCCCTTCCGGTACCTTTTCTAATTTCATTGGTGTAGGGAATGATAAAAAAAAAAAAAAAAAAAAATGCGGGTGAAACACACAGAAAGTAATTCCTGTTTTAAGTAAGAACCCAATTACACCGCAGCAGACCCGGAGAGACACTTGGATGGGGTTAATTTGAATAATGAGTGTAAATACTCTCCATGGAACGCTCGGCAACAACCCTCTTTATTGCCCACTTCATGGATCCTAATGGTTGCATGTTCGCTCATCTGTCGAGTTTGGATTTTTATCGCCGATGAATTTGATGACCCGAACTTGCTTACTCTTACGTTGACTTTGTCGGGTTATTTGAAAGCGTAGATTAATCATCAGTCTCTTGCCGCGAATGTAGCTAGTTAGCCACTACCATTTCAAATCATAAAACCTCCACCGCAACCAGTAATAGTTTCCAGCATCGATGATACCAAGCGTCTATTTCTGTCTAGATTGTAAGCCTCCAGTTGCTCATTGATCTGATTCCTGAGCTCTTGTAGTTCACAATCACTCCGGTTATGTCCCTCCCAAGGTCTGTAAGAATCAGTTGAGGTTACTCCCGGCACACCTCAAAACCACCTCTAAATCATATCTATGACATCTCTCCTTCATTGGGTTGCTGCCAGTTTACCTCATGGCAAAATCCCATTTGAGTTATAGCCCACCTATCCCCCCCGGCCCCCCTCATCGCTTCCTCTTCCAACATTGGGCAGGCCCTGGAAGGGTGCAGTTCAAGTTGTTTTCTCGCAGACATTTCTCAAACGCACTGTTAAGAGAATACCCTAAAGACGCGTATCGGTTTTGGCTAAAAACAAGATGCTCGGAGCAAATCGTCCCGAAACCTGTTTAAAATATTGGGGAAGAAGTGCAACTGACTTCTGATGATTTTTACTTATAAAACAATTTGCCTGACGTGGAATTCAATTTTCGATCAGTTTTTGGTGGTTTGTGGCATGTTTATTGAACCAAAACGATCATGGTGTGGAAGTGGCCGCCCCACGTTTAGACCCCATGAAAGGAAAACATTAATTGTTGATACTACACATCTACAGTATGCGCTTTGAATGCTAACATTGCCACATTTTGAATATGAAGTGTTTTGAAGCAATTTTAGAATTGTCATTGTTTCTCTAAAACCCGGATCTTCCCTCCTCCACACATATTGTCACTGTGCTCAAAGCGGAGACACTTTCTTCCTCTCATGCGATGAATTGTTGAAGGCCCCAACGTATGCGCCCAATCATGCTCAACCTGAATAAACAAAGCCTATTACGAAGCTTTTTGCTGACTGCAATTAGAACACGCTAACCCCGGGCTACTGCTATAAACAGAAGCAGCAACTGTGACTGTGTGTTGACGTTCACCCCACACTTCGGTTGGCCAGAAAGCTGGATCAGGAATGACGTGGCGGCGCGCCTTCTCTGTTCAAAGTGAAATAACAAATATTAAGGTGCCATTTGGCCTTTCGCCAGAAGAGGCCATTAAGTACATCTCTTGATGAGATTGACGTAAGGTTAATGGCTCCTTTCTGATTTTGATGTACTCACTCAAACGAACACAAAATGGCGACTGTAGTCTGTGTCTCACATTTGTTGTTTTCTACCTCCCAAAATAATCTGCTTATTTTGATTATGCTATTACAAATTGCCTCTGAATTGTATAAGGTTTCCAACTCAGACCACACTGTGCCTGACCAGCGATGGCATAACCACGTGCTGTGTTGTGTTCCTCTGCGCTGTACACGCAATAGTCCCTGTCAAGGTTTAAAAAGCTGAAATGTTAATAAAGAATCCAAATGAACCAGTGGTTGAGATGCCGTCGTATTAATAACAGCCAGAACTACTCCTTACCCGAAACTGTTTCCTCCCGCCTTAAAAAAGGATTCGGCACATTTTAGAAGAGATGTCATTTCATGTTTAGACGTCTACTTTAAATCCACATTTTTAAGAGCTTATATCTCCAAAACACCACCTTTGTGTCATCAAATTGCCAGAATGTATGTTTTTGTCATTTTACATTTAACTTGCAGCAAATTATGGTTTGCTTTAATTTTTATTATGGGCATTTGTGTGAATATTGCTTCCAGTATCTGAGATAATCAATCCAAAAGATTTGTACTAATTGCATTTATCTGAAGGAATGAAAGAGTGAGTGGTATTTTTCTTTTTTTTTAATAACCTCTCAAAGAGTTTGGAAACCCCCACTTGAATTTTGATGGTCTGTCCAGCTGTGGCGTGAAACCGACGTGTTGAAAGAAACACTTCCTGAAATGCAGCAGGCGTCGTCCTCTGACAGCAAATATTCTCATTGCGTCAACATAATCGTTGACGAATTGTTGGACACAAAAATACAGTAAAAATATTGCCGTGTTTTACCATAACAATTTATTTTTTTACTCTTCCTCAAGTCCTTTTAGAGAAAACAGCTGCAAAGTCTTTGGGTAGTTTGCTTTCCAATCAATGAATATTCATACATCTGTGGCAGTGGCACTTGTGGAAAACTCACAAATCGCCACTTCCCTAAATATAACCCAGACATGAAATCAAGATATGAAGTATGTAGCGTGTGGTTTTCCCCTCCATTTTAGGGAATTTTGCGCTGTTGGTTGTTGTAGCATTGAACTGGAATTGTAGCAGAATCTGAACATGTGTTGTGCTGCGCATTGCGTTTGCATTGTGGAAATGATGCTCGTGTGTAGCGTGTTTGTGCGCGCTTACATGTGCATTCAGATGACGGCGCGGCTGCGACAGTACATGTATGCACGCGTAGTGACGAGACAGAGACAAGGGATGCCCCGCAGCTGCGAGCTTTATCTGATGAGGCCCGAGTCAGGCTCTGATAGATTCCTTCTACCTTGCCTTAACCTTAATTTGCCAAGATGCGGCATGTCAAACAGCCCCAGGACCAATGTAATCTGTCAGCCAACTTCAAAATATTTTTCATTGCATTCCCTGCGTAACGACGGAGTTGAAACGTGCATCCAGTCGAATAGCGTGCATTTCGATTTTCGAAGGCGCTCAATGACGCCAGCTTCATTTGGACGCACGTTTTGCCATTGTTGAGACTTCAATCTGGATTTCTTTATTAAAATGTTGTTCAGTTAGAATTCATTTTGCAATGTTATTGTATTTTCAGATGGAACGCTTAACTTAAGGTGGAAGGGATTATGGATAGTTTGAATGGGGGAAAAAAATGTTTGAAAAAGACTACTTGAACATCTGAAATGTATTTGGGGATAATTGATGGCACTTTAGATGGGGGCAGGTGTGCACTGACCCTCTTTTAACATGAGTTTAAATGTAACTTGCGCAACTCGAAGCAGTCACTTCCCAACTTTGAGTGTGCGTAATTGTGCAACCACATTTTTGCATTTTTATTTTTTATTTACTTCCCCTCTCAGAGTTGTGCAGGTTATAGGTCATTTTAATGGTGGAATAAGTTTTCGCCTTTTTGATACTGATCATTTTTTTTCCCCCAAAAACCTGGCTTTTAAACAGGGGTGTGTAGACTTTACATAAACTGGCTGTTTATGTAAACCAAAGCTTCTATTTCCATTGCACAAAATGGCCATAACATCCACCTTTTATTTATTATTGTTGTTTATATTTGTTATATTTGTATTTATATTACCGGTATATACTTTTTGTCTTCTTCTCCCTTTCATAATTTTGCTGCTGTAAAATTGTGAGACAGTGGCAATTGTTTTCAACAACGTAGGGCAACGCAGGCAGTAAAAAACAAATTTAAACACTGTGATATTTGAATATCCCCCTTTGTGTTTTGCTCATACGATGATGTGTGATTTGAAAAATGGTAATCATTGAGTGACTAAAAGTTTACAAATGGATAATCCTAGTTTCAGCATACACATTTTTTTTCAACCTGGTTTGTAGTAATCTAGCTAGAAAATCTATGTATAAAATAGTTGTACGCAAAAGGTGAATTAAAAGGCAGTGATGCATTCATGTCTGCGTACACATTCGATAGACTAGGGGCATAAAGTTGATGTGCCTTCGTGCAGCTGTTTGTTTCTTTCCACAAACTGTCTCTGCGGTTGCCGAGCTGGCCCATAAAAACCCGGAAGTCCCCCTCCAATCGCTTGTGACATTGCTTCCTGACACCCGTGTGTTTACAGTCAGTGCAGACGGACACGGTCCCCTCCAGAAACATTTGTCCTTAGTCAAAGAGGAGGTGTTTGTCATTCCGAGACTCTCGGGAAATTGTCCCTGGCTCCCGTTTAGCGGCGCACGACCTCACACAAAACACAGCCCTGTCCACAACAGATGTTTGTTTTGCATCAACAGCTTGGTTGCACAATAATAGAACCTTTATGGAAGCTTATGTCCATGTTTACTCTACTGCTGGTTAGATGGCTCCAATGGAAATCCGTACAAAAATATCTTCCAATTCTAAGCCTTTGTATGAATGTACAGCAACTGACATGTCTATCTCTCTAGCCAGCCAGCCAACTAGCTAGCTAGCTAGATATCTGTATAAACACAAATATATGCACTACTCAAGTTACGTTTTACTGTGTGTAGATTAATTGCGCCCACCCCTCCATTTTCTTTTTGGAACATAAAAAAAAACAAACAAAACAGTTTAGACTGCAGAAAAGTTCTACAATGGACGAATTTTTATACTCAACATATGACAAAAACGTCTCTGATCACTGTTTTTGGGGAAAAAAAATGCATATATCCTGCTGACAAAACCTTAACATATCAAATAATTCCCTCCAAATTATTTGACAGTCGAAATATTTTTTTTGTGTGTGTGTGTGTGTGCAACCTTTGCGTGCTCTTTGAGGTTTTTAAAGAATGACCCAAAAGCAAGACAGAGGAAAAGGAAATATAGCAAAGAACATTACCACCAGCCGGGTCATTAATGAGCATTGCTCATGCTGTCATGGCAACTATTATCGCCATGATGTCGCTAATGGCATCAGAGACAGGGTATGAGAAATATGTGAAAATTATTGTCAGATTCAATTAGGATCCTTTCATCGGTACTCAGCTGGTCCTCCCCGAGGCCCCTCATTGATTAGCTATCAAACTCAAAGAAGAATGGAAACGGTGTAACCCAGACACCCTGTTGTGAGAGTCATCACCACATCCTGACACTCGCTGATAGAGGAAGGCTGACCCTAGCCAGCAACCTTAATCAGCATCATTGCTGACATATTTCTATTACTTGTAGTGCCAACAATCATCTGCACGCATAATTCTTCTGACATCGCCCGGCATGAGTCCTGCAGTGCAGAAGTTTCAATGCATATTTCAAATCAAGAATTCAGGACTTTGCACTGGCGAGCTTTGTCATCTTTTCTTTCTTTTTTTTTTCTTTTTTATTTCCACAAACTCTGTGCACCCTTCTTTTGAAAGAGCGCCTAGCTGAAGAAAATGGACGGCCGCCTTATGAGAACCATCTTGTCCTGGCGGGCAGGTGAAAGGCAAAGAGCAAAAGGCGATGTGGATGTTTAAGAGCAGCTTGCAGGAATCATCGGGATTGATGAGTCCCATTTGGTCAACATGTTTGTGCGCTTTGGAATGCAAGAGGCCGCCTTGGCTGGCCACATTAAGAAAGGCCGGCCGGCATGGCCAGATTCCTGTGGTCAGACGACGACAGAGCTTGTTGCCCCTGTATAAGAATGTTAAAAAAAAAAAAAAGCCACTGAAAACCTCCCTCGTGTTTGTTGGCCGGCTTTCAGCAATAAAAAAAGCACACGTGTAACCAAACTCTCGGACGTCTCTCAATGCTCACATATTGTACGGTCCTGTATTCCGATCTAAAATCTCATTATGTTTCTCAAGCGGAACATCATCTGCAAATTTTGAATGAACGGACGTCAAAGGACAATTTCTTCTCTTTGGTGTTGCCGGATCGGTCGCATATTTAGATTAATAACCCGCCGTGTCTGCGATGTCAAAATCGACCGCAGACGACTGCATAGCCAATGTCATGATGCCAAAACCAACCTTTTAAGTTGCAATATCGGCCCTTTGAATATCGGATAGCAACAGAAATAACAGGTTATCGTTTCCACGCCTCGGGGGAATTGCGTACAACGTAATTTTATTTGTGCAGTATCACGGCGTCGGTTATCACGGAGCATTTGTCTTGAAGGAACAGACGGTACAATGCCAGACAAAAGTGTGCATACACTTTCTTTTGCGGTTGAAAGGAGTCTGACTTTTTCAGTCCGTTAGGAGACCAACCTTTTAATCATCGACAACCTTGAGTAGAACCAGACCCCGATGAAATGTTATTTGGAGAAAATTCAAAGGGTTTTTAAAAGTGTCAACAAAAGTTGGAGTTTGAAGCTCGCGGGAATTGAAAGGAACATCGTGCATCATTGATGAGACGTTCAGTTCGAGCATCGTCTTGAGATCATGGGCCTCCCCCCCTGGAATTTGGTGGTTTATTATCTTTGGTTCATTCATGCAGCCACTTTTTGATGCGATTGTCCCGTTTGTTTGGGTGGCGCTCGGTGCAGGACAGGCTGCGGACACAGCGGTTGTCTTCACCAAGAAGTTTTGGATGGACTTACGTTAACCCTTTCAGGGACAGCGGTTACGACAGTGGACAGTTTATCATGTTACAGGGTGCATGAAACGGTTCATGTTATTTTGTTATTTTGTTCGGGAGTGGTTGTACAAAATATAACCCAGGTACATTTGTGTAGCGTCCACTTAAAAAAAAACCCAAAAAAACACACCTGGACCCAGATAAATTTATTTCGTGCGACCACCTGACGAAATGAAATTGAGGAAATTCAGCACACCATTTTTGTCAGTGTCGTGACGGTTCATAAGTCAAGTTCTGGAGTAACCTCTACATGTTATGATCCACTAGTGAAATTCTAGTCTGTGGCCCCGTGCTTTGGAAACTTTCAGACTTGATGGTGTTTACTCATGGCCTATTAATAAGTTCTTCTTTGAATAACCGTGTATGTCCAGAGCAGACAGCTTATGTCAGTGATGAGAGGGAGACTGAGAGAAGAAAGTCGACTGGGCCGGTGAGCCTGCCACCTAACTATTATTATTTGTTGAGTGAAGGTCTACTCGGTGCACTTGTTCAGGGAGGCAGCCACCCTTTTTTTGGGGGTGGGTGCTGCCACAAACATCCAGCCGGTTGTCATTCTCAACTCATTAAATGCTGCAAGGTCTCGAGTCCAATGTTTCAAAACGGATGACACGCTTGCACATTGTCAGTTCTTAGACGCATTTAATTTGGTGGGGGTGGTGTGAGGTTTTGTGCAGTGGCTAGAAAAGTATCCTTGGCTAGAGTTAAAGCCAAAGTTTACCTTTTTATATGTTTTCAAGATTAGAGCCACTCCTTGGTTACATCAATAGGAAAGTCACGACCAGGCACGAAAAAAAGACACAAAGAGAGCATCGCTTGCAAAATCTGGTGCTTCGATTGTGATTCATTTTAGATGTTGCAGAAGTGATCGAACAGCACCTGGACGCTTGTTCGTTTGATTGCCGGCTTTACCGGGTCACTTAAGTATGGCTATGAAACCATCGCTTGCGTGATGACGGACTTTGTTGCTTCTTGCTCCAAAGTCCACACTTTTGATCAGGATTAATATTTGTCTCTTAGGGTGCTTTCCCACTTTTCATTCCGATTTCTCTGGTTGCAATCAGTTGATTCGCTTGCGGACTTCATCCGCTTCAACCCTGCCATGTTATCACTTCACGTATTCAAGTGAAGCATCTCTCAAGAATGAATTCTTTCCCCTACACGTGTGCTAACCATCCAGGCTTGCATTCCGGCAAGCCCCTCCAAATACTCCGCCCCCAGGACAGATGCGACCAGAAAAAAAAAAAAAAACAGTCCGCTTGTGCGCAAGTCATGGTAGAAGAATTCAAACCATCACAATTGCTTACCCCCAGTGCTTCCCTCATTCAAACAGCAGCAGGATGCACATTCCCAAAGTGGTCTGTGTCAGTGGTCCCACTGTGGCCTTTAAGGTTTGGATCCGTTCCTGCTGCTCTGTGGGCATTTCAAAGCGAAATGTTACTAAAATACAACTCCATTTATTTGGTGGTCGTTAAGCTGAAAAAAACAAATGTTTCTTTTTTTTTTTTTCCTCCCCATCAAGGCAGTGACTAATCAGAAGCCACTACAGCAAGTGGCCTGGAATCTGGCACGTATGGTGACCTTATAGCACGGGAGGCTGAGACGTACGACTGTGTTCGTCCACTTCCGTCATTTCAGCTATTCGCATACTAACAATAGACCACACCTGTCGGCCATTACTGTCGACAGCAGACACCAGGCTCGCTCCTAGAAAACTCACACGAGGGGGCTGCGCAGCCGCTTCGGGAAATATGCACCCTGCTATAACCAAAACGATTTTATGCCCTCAAATGGGATCACTCAACAAAAGGCCTTCATTTTGTTTCCGTTTAGGTGGGTTTTCGTTGCGCCTCTCTTTGTGTGGGATTGTTTTTGTTCAAAAGGTAATGGACATAATACCAATCCGGGTTAGCATTCAAAGCAACAACATCATATATATTTTTTTAAATGTAATGTTTGATTTAATTGGATTTAATTTAAAATGTGTTCAACTCATTGCCTAGCATGACAGTAGCCAGGAAGCAAACGACTAACTATTTTCCATTGATACATTAGTCCTCAACAAGCCTCAAATCTTGGCCCGCCTTCCAGATGGACGGCAGTCCAGCCAAAACTGCACGATTAAACCTTTATTGGGTTGTAATTTAATGGCGTGTTCCACAGTCATCCTTTACATTTCACCCCAACGCCCCATCTTGACTTTCTTATTCTGCTGTCTTAAAATGTCATGCTAGATTTCCAAGTCCCATGTTTGACAAACTAATCTATGAAGTCTATTAAAAAACAAACAAACAAAAAACAATCCATTGAAGATGTGAATTTGTGGGTATATGAACAAGATCATGAAATGAATATTAAGAAAAATAAATACATCAATTTAACAAAAGGCTGCTGACACCAAAGTATGTATGTTAGCCCTGTGGCTTCACAGATGCTAATCAGCTCGCCCGCCGGTTTATCTCCTCATTTGTGGGAGCTATGAAGACGCTTGCTAACCTATGGCTCTTGGGTAAGCAGGTGACAGGTGACTCTTTCAACCAACTTTGGCAGCATGCTAACAGCTGTTACACTTAAGAAGAAAATGCATAAATCCACCGAACAAGCGAACGTCCCAATGCTACACTTAGAAAAAAAAAAAACTACCTCTTACAACTACTGCATGTTTTATGTTGGCTGCTTTCTTCACAAAAATCTTGTATTCCTAATTTCTGGCAAGAGTAAAGACACATTTCTGAACAGGCTGGCAATGCGAGTAGTCGACCGAAATCACAGAAACATTCAAATATTGCTTGATTGTCTATGAACGTTTGCCAGCTTAGTGCTCACAATTAATTTACAGTCCATCCACTTACAAAAGCGAGCACCGTCTTCTTTTGTCATCGGCAGAAATCAATTTAGCAACCGCAGAATGGCCTCTCTGGCCCACTCATTATCCGGGAACATGATGTTGCATTTGCCATTCTCGTGTAATCAAAATTGTCATTGATGTGTGCTCCCCGTCCCTCTGGCAAGGCAATTCATGAAACATTGAGGTAATCACAATAACTGTGTAGTGACAGAATATGTTGATTATGTGATTAAGTGTGCATGTAATTGGTATTATTGTTATTTTTAGCGAGAAGTTAATTGCTAATGGAGATCCTAGTAATTGGATCACCGAATGGCAACGCTGCAAATCTATTAGTTCCCAATAATTCTTGCAAAGTGAGAAGCGAATAGTGATTGGAAGGTGTTTATTGGGGGATAAAGAGCTGTCTCTGCGTGGTGGAGGGGATACATACATACATACATACATACATATACGCGTTTTCTTTCTTTCTGGTTTAAAATTGCCAAACAGTCAATTTGTTATGAATGTAACGTTAGTGCCTTTATTCCATTTTTTTTTAATGAAATGTTACTAAAAAGTACTGTCCTAGTCTAAAGAAAACCAATCCGATGATTCAAAAATTAACCCGACTCTTAATTTACAAAAGAACACTCCAAACCTTTCATGCTTAGTTAGTTATAAAGAGAAGAGTCACTCAATTTGGAGTTGCATGTTTTTTGTTGGACGGCGTCACCATTATAATTTGCTTAGACTAGAGTAAGCTGATTGGGAGGCGGCGGGTCAGGTGGAAGTTGCGGTTAAGCAAAGAAGAAGAAAATGAATTTCCGCTATTTTTCAGGCTGGCGGTCCAGTGACGGAAAGGCAAAACAATCAAATTGATGTCCAGGCCGGGCTTAGATTTTAACACAATTTCTCGATCTGTGTGTAAAAGAAGCTCGACAGACAAAAGTGAGCCTGCGATGTGTCATTTGACAGCCGACTTTTAATGCTATCAGATGGAGGCGTCAGAGTGATCAGTCTCTCTAACGCGTGCGCGCGCACACACACACACACACACACACACACACACACACACACACACACACACACACACACAGACATGCACACCACACTGCTTCTCTGTCTTTCCTCGTGTCTCCTTCCCAAAGAAGGGACCAGTCGCTTGCTGATAGAACAGGCCCATTAGGATCCCGCTATCGCCTTCCTCAGCGGAAAGATTGAAAGACTGTGATATCTGCGCTCCGATCCCAACAGTCCTGGGAAAATCCCTCCCTATCGGTCATTGGATCCCCAACTCGAGACAAGAGTGAGAGTGGGACAATCACAGAAAAAGGGACATTGAAAGGCAGGTTGGACACCTATGAGAGTTAAGGGGACAAAGGCCAGAAGAAGAGCAAAGCGAAGCTGTCAAAGAGGAAGAAAACATATGGAGAGGGATAAAAAGGGAGGAAGATACGTGCGGGTCTTTGTCTTACGTGCTGTGCACCACAGTCAGTGGTACTCGGACCTTAGCAGAGTCTGACAAAGGAGTGCCATCCTCCAATACGTGACTTTTTTTTTTTTTTTTGGATACATTGTGCTATGTTGTTGTGACATCAATTTTGGCTTTGCAGTAGTCGAGAATGTCTGTGTTGAGGACAAGGCGAGCAGGGTACGAAGGCATGCCCTTGTATGGGCAGACATGGAGTGGCATGGCCCGGCCAGGTCAACGGTGCTAAGTTCTCCTATCAGTGGGGACACAGTGGCTGCCAGATGCAGAGCACTTAGTGGATGAGCTCCAGAGTAGCAGCTCGGATAAAACTTTGTTCGAGTGCTCGACTGTGTTGCAAGAAGTCTCGTCGAGCGAGTTTAACGCCGCGGCGTTTCGTGTGTATGTTCTTCTACATGCGATGGATTTCAAGTGTAATTTGAAGTTCATCTGAGTCACATTCGTGTCACCAAGCGGGAGCAAATGACTGACAGAGTTCTGGAGGAAGTTGTCTGTCTGGCATCCAATTGTGCGGAATGAGTCATGCACTTTGAAGTCTAAGCTTGCCTTGGCCGAATCAACGAAGTCGGTGTGCTCGTCGCTCGGTTTTTGGGAAATGCCTCGCGGCTGTGATTATGCTGCGTTTTCTTATTTATACAGCACAGCAAAGCCGTATAAAACAAACAGGTAAACAGGCCGTTGTGCAGTTTTTATTTCATTTTCCAGTTGATCCAGAAGAGCATTGATGATGTTCAAGGTCATCGAATTTGATTGAGAGGGCCCGACTTTGTTGAGCTTTGTCTGAGCTTCTTACCTTTGAGCACGAGGTAGGGGTGGCTGTTTTGCTTCTGTGAGGCGGGGGGAAGCTAAAACATCCCAATCAAAAAGCCAGAATGCATACAAAGTGTATGTATTTTTACAAAGCGCCATGTGGATGTGGCCGGGCTATTTCGCTCGATAAAATTTGTGAGATATCAAAGGTTCCATCTGCCTTCCGAAGTTAATGGCGTCGGCATGACATGTTACTTGCATCCGCAAAAGAAAAATGTAATGAGGTGAGAATACCACCAGAACGACACTCAATTCCCAGCGGTGTAGCTACCTTCCACCGTAAGGGTCCACGCGTTTGCGGTGTCGAGACGTCAGGAGGCCTCCTAAACCGCACAGGGAGCTGATGAGGCTTTTCTGTGAGCCCGTGTAATGTTTTGAAGCGAGCAGCTAATGCGTTACGTCCCAGAGTCAAGCCAGCCAGAGTAGCAATTCCCCAGTACGGTGGATTTCTATTAATTAAACCATAATTGGGTTTTATATATTTATTTGGAAGACGCTGCCAATGAGGAGAGTAAGATTAGGCAGAGATTTGCATGCAAAATGTACGAGCTTCATTACACTACCTTGGCAAAGACGGAATAATTCGCCTGCCTGCGGGGCACACAGATGGCTCTGTGTGTTTGCTAATTTTCTCTCCTTTCAAGGTCATTAGTTCTGTTTGGGAAATAATCGAAAAGTTTATTAGAGGTGCACAACTCTCGAAATGTTTCCATTGTGACAGTTCCTTTGGAGAGGGGTGGAAGCAAAACTGCAGGCCGACACAAAGCTTGACTGCGGTACTGAGCCATACCAATAAAAGAAAATGACGGATAAACCAGAAGACAACTGCTATTTTTTTGGTATCTGTACCTTTTTGTAATATATAACTTTGAAAGGCTGCTTTCCTTGCTGTGCATTAATGAGTACGACGCAGTACCAGCCTGGAAGATCCC
>CAAKHF010015693.1:1412-16592 GCA_901007745.1 Hippocampus kuda
ATATGTGGGGGGGGGGGGGGGGGGGTTGGATATAAAAGATGAGTTCGCAAGGTGTTTTACAGTTTTTTGTTTTTCTTGATTTGCCGGCGTTGAGGGGGAGTGCATCGAGGGGAGAAGGGGGGGGGGCAGAAGCGCATCCCCCGCCCCCCCCCCCCGCTCTCTGACACACACACACGCGCCCTCCCCCAGCCACTCGGACCATTGTTGTTGTGGCTGCGAGTGCGCGCCGGCTGCTGGGGTGGCGGCAGTGCAGTCGGAGCCGAGCTGCAGCGCGGACGCTCCCTCCAAAGTCGCTCTCGCCGCGTCGACCGAGCCGAGCCTTGGCGGAGGTCCGGTCAGACCTCACGCCGATAAAACCACTCACGCTTGGAGGAGGACGACAAGAAGGGACACCCGTGGACGCTGCGTAAAAAAAAAAAAAAGAGAGAGGGGCACCAGCTCAGCCCAAAAAAAAAAAGGCGTCGTGAGACGCTGAAGCGGATAACCGTCGCGGCGGTCAGCGGGGGGAGGACCCTTGCAGCTTCCCCTTGTGTGCCCCCTTCCATGGATGTACTTTGAGTGATTGTCCCCGCTCCTCGCACCAGGGGCCCGGCAGCTGTCGCCACTCGAGGGGAGGAGGCGGCGGGGCGGGGGGGGGGGGGGGGGGGGGGGGGGGGGGGGGGGGGGGGGGCTGGCGCGGGATGGTGGTTGGGATGGATTTCTAAGGCTGCCCAGACGGGAATCGGCGCAAGAAACGTGATTTTCTGGTCGCTCCTTTTGCTTTGAAAGAGACACCGGTGGACTACACAAAAAAAAAAAAAACTAAATGAGGATTTCAGCATTTCAGGACTGGGACAAGGAGTGAGTCCTCCCCGAAAACAACGACAAAAAAGAGCCGGTAAGGAGACAAGAGCTTCAACGTGTGCTTGCATTCACGTCCTCGCCCCAAACTTCACCCGCCGTCACGTCGGTCTCGTTTCAAGTTCATTTGCGTTGAAAGGCAAGACTCGTTTGCGACATCGAAGCCAGCGAAATGAGTGCTTTAGACATTGAACCCGACCCGAAGAGCGCCCGCGCCCGCTGCAGTGCGCGGAGTTTGGACTTTCGGCACGTTTGCACGCCTCGCAACTTGAAGCGTCACGAAAGAGGCCGACTCCACTGGCTTCTCCAACGCTTCAAAAGTTTTTTCTCGTTTCTCTTTCGATGCGTTTGAGGCGCTTTTCGCTCCTGGAAAGCACCCGTTTCATCACGTTGGGAGCCCGATTGTCAACGCGCAATCCGTCCGAGGAGCGTTTCAAGCAGTCACAAGTACACAAAGCGTCATTGGCGTGAGAGCCGCTTTATCTCTCGCTCATTTCCATGCCGCCTGTTGCGACGAGAAGGCCGGATAACTCCACATTTGCATTTAAGAGAGTCGAGATGTCACGTGGACGCAAAATGACGGATCCATCGAGACTCCCATCCCAGAGTGGCTACTTTGCAAAGCCGAGAATCAGCGAGAATGTTTTACAGCGTCGCCGTCGTCAATTTGCCTCAAAACGTCCACGAGAAAGCGCCGCAGATTGATCAAATCGCGCGGAAGCAAGCGGGAGACGGCGTTGACCTTCATATTGCGTGTCTCCCTGGCAAGTTTCAAGTGTTTTCTTCCCCCGGTCAGGGCCCATTAACCCAGGTCGGCCCTTAGCGTCGTCCATTGACAAACAACAGGAGGTAAACGGCTCGGCCCCTCGTTCATGACGCAGAGGGAGAGCCCTGGACAATGTAGGACTGAACAGACGAGCGGGACAGCTCACAGGACATCTGGTTCAGAATGCAGCTGCTCCCAGTCCAAACAGTCGCTCTTCAGGTGGGATCGTGCGGCGTGCCCAGTCCCCATTTTTGTTTTGCCTTCGCAGGTTCCAGACTTGAGGACCGGCGGCGTCGCCGATGCCAGGAGCCGGCGGGTGAGGCCAGGTCTGGGCTTCCCGCGTTGACGTCGTAGCCTCGGAACGAGCCTCGAGAAGATCGGCATGGCGAGGCTGTGCGCGTTGTGCCTGCTCCTGCTCTGCTGCTCAGAGCAGCTCTCGGCCAGGTCCCGCGACGCAGCGGCAAGAACCAAAGGTAAAGAAAAGGAGGAAGGCGACGTGACTTTTGTCGACGCGGGCATTGTTTTCACGAGTGGGAGTCCCGTCTCTGACTGCGGCAGGCAGATGCCCGCCCGGGTGAGCGGCAGTGGAATCTCTGACACCGAATTGGCTCTTCGAAAACAAGGGCAAAATTGGGTACTGGCACCAATCTATCAGCTGACGACAATCCCGAGTTGGGTGGTTTGGACCTCTGCCTCACAGCTGGAAGAACCCTGGTTTGGTTTTCGGGTTTACGCCGCAGTCGTTCCCGCGTTTGTTTTCTGTCGCCCCCGCTCGGGGGGCCTTTACCACCCGACCTCAGAAGAGAGGCGCGGTGCAGCCTAGACTTGGTTTTCAGACACGATGCATTCACACTCACACCGATGTTCAATTTCGAGTCTTCGATGAACCCGACATGTGTTTTTCCAATGTGGGAGGAAGCTGGAGTACCCGTCGAAAGCCACCCGAAGCGCAGAGAAAACACGCAGACTCCACACAGCGCGACCGGAGCCCAGATTCAAAGAGGCACTCAGAATCGTGAAGCAGACGTGAGAAGCATCGGGCCACCCCTGAGTGAAAAACATGTTCATTTCCGCCCAGTTCCCTTCACGAAACCACAATCTGGATGCCCTCCTGCATGGCAAAAAGAAGATGTTGGATGGAGCCGGGGTGGGGGGGGGGGGGTTCTCCACTTGGGTCTATTCCAAAGTAAGTTAGGTGCTTCCACTGTAAATTCCAAGTCCCGTCACCTCCTGCGAGATGGAGCGTACAGGGGCCAAAGTGTGTTTTGGCTGCCGGGAAAAGTGCTACCCGATCTGCCGCGAGCCCCGAGGCTCGGAAGTGTCAATCTGCCAGGTCGCACGCCAGCTGCGGAGGAAGAAGAAGAAGAAGAGGAGGAGGAGGAAGGTGGCAGTGATGTTTTCCACAGATGGAATTTAATATTGGGTGTTTTTGGGGTGTCGAAGGGGACCGGCAAAAGACAACGTCGGTGCTTGCTGGGGGGCATCAAGCACGGAGGCGGGGCTAGCTGGGGCTTGCTCCAGAGACACCCTCCTGCAAGGCCCATGAATGAAGACGGATCAGAGACAGACCAGGACTTTGAGGACGCATTCCAACCTTCCGCGGGAACGTGTCAGGTGGAGACGACGAGCCAACCAAAATGTCCTGAAAGACTTCACCCAAAATTGCGGAAAGACAGAAATCTACAACGTCGCTCTTTGTAGCGTGAACAATCGTGTGTTTCATTGTCAGAATCTTTAATTGTGTTCTCCGAAAAGAAAATTGCCAAGTCAACCAGTGGATCGTGGCTGATGGACTTGGCGATGGAAGACGTCCACGAGTACGAATCTCACTTCACGCAAGTGTCGCTCGAAAGCATTTTAAGACAACCAGCGCTGTGTACAAAGTGCTCGACACGGAGCGAAAATAATTCGGACAACAACAAACAGGAACAAAGAGTCGAAAGCACAAAAACAGTCCAGCTAAAAATCAAGTCTCGCGCAGAGTCAAAAGCCAAAGAATAGAAATGAGTTTGAAAATGAGTTTGAAAGAACGTTCCGAACGTTCATTCCAAAGAGAGGGAGCGGCAGCGGAAAAGGCTCCATCCCCTCTGAGCCCCCGCTTTGGTCCAGGTACCTCCGATAGTCTTTGGTCCCATGCAGACCTGAGGCAGCCGGCAGGGTCGGAGGAGCTCCGAGAGGTAAGGCGGGGTCAGGCCTTTCCCCTTCCGGGGGTGCATCTGCTGGTCAGGCCATTTCGTGGGAGCACCGAGAGGCTCGTTACTAGGACAGCTTGACTCGAAAGCCAATCGGGCGATTCAGACTCAATTATTTTTTTGACGCCCGGCAGCTTTTGCTTTTGAATTCTTGCCCAAATTTAGTCCGTTAGACGGCGAGTTGAACTGCCGGCCCGCCACCCGGTCGCCTGTCTCGCAGTTTGTTTGTGTTTGTGCCTTGTTTCGTTTGCCCCCTCGCCTCGGGGTGATCATTCACACCCCGCCGCGAGTTCACCGGCAGGGCACGGCTGTCCCCGCCCCTGCAAGTTCATTACCGCGAGTCCCCGCACGGCGACGACCCAAGCGTCTCCCGAACTTTGGGAATCAACCGATTTGTGTTTCCGTGCAGTCTGCCGTTTTGGTTTTTTTGTTGTTTTTTTTTCTCCCCCTGCAAGGCTCAATGTTGCGATTGTGCGTTTTGTTCCCGAGTACATTAGCGGCGTGTGTACTTTGGGGCAGTTGGTGAAGGTCCGCACTTCACCCTGACAGGAGAACAGATTGCCTTTTCACTAAGCGCTCGCAGGAAGCAATCAAACAGAAAATTGCCCTGGAAAATTGCTCGTTCTGAGTGACTGAGCGGTAATGGAGGTCCCCGGCCGGGGGGAGCGCATATGCTGCAAGCGCTGCGAGCGCATGAATGGAGCGAGTGACCCGATGAATGGAGTCCACTGTGGCCGATGGTGACACGATAGGAGCCGGGTTATCGGCGCACTCTATCGCCACTTCCTGGTGGCATTAAGCGGCCTCGGTTGGATAGGAACACAATGTTCTTCCGCTGCCGCATGTTTCGGGGGCCAACTAAAACTGGCGGGATGTGCAACAGCGGTTTTGTTCTGAACACCTTCAGGGACCCGGATTGAACAGTAGCTATAACATTTGGCTTGTGTCTTTTCACCTTCCAGCTCTTCAGATGTCCAGACCTCTGATCGTGGCAGGTTACCCGGAAAACGTCACAGCGACGGAGACCGGTCAGGCCGAGCTGCTGTGTAAAGTCCACCGGCCGGCATCCACTCGGGTGCAGTGGCTTAAGGTGGAGCTCGGGGGACCGGGCCGGGGCCTCAGACCCCTCACGGTGAGCGGCAAACCGCAAAAAAGAGTAGCCTCTTACCGAGGCCCCTATCTAAAAGCTGCCTTGCCTTCAGCCCCTGCGGAGCAACGCATCCAAGTTGAACACCTTGCATCTGTCCGACATCAGCCGGGAGGACGCCGGCGAATACATCTGCGTGGCCGAAAGCAAACACAAAGGGAAAACCGTGCAAGCCATGCGGTCGGCGTGGCTGGAAGTCCTGCCAGGTAAGACGACGTCGTCCTTAAGTCCGCAGGCTCACGAACGGTCAGACATCAACGGCCTTCACTTGTAACACGACAACACTCTTGCGCAGGTCCCATCGTTCCCAAAATGGTGGACATGACAGAAATGATGATCGCACAAGGTAACGTCATGCGCCAAAGCTTTTCCCAAACTGAAATTAGGTGGACACGTTCATCGGAAATGTGAGAGGAACGGAAGCAAGTGAGACCTAGCGGGTCTCCGGTGAACCTTCGCCACCCCCCCCCTTGGCTTTGCGCTCGGTGTACTGTCACACTGCGACATGTTCATTAGCTTTATTGTCTCCTCCTCACTCCTTGGCTCTGTTTGTTTAAAATGAACTGAGAGGGGAGGGAGCTTCACGGTGTTCGCTCGAATGCTCTCCGGCCCACGATAATCCACAAAAGGGACAACAAAATGAAGCGGCTCAAGGGAGTGGGTGGCGGTGGTGGGGTCAGGTCGGTCCGTCAGACCTCATCACCATGGCAATGTCATTTGTTGGGTGGCGGGGGGGCGGGGGGTATCTCACTGAGCGGCGAGGGCTCGCCAAGTGCTAGCCAACCTAGGGGAATGATTTTTCATCTGAGTTGGTCAAACGCGCAGCGTCCGCAAGTAGTTGCTGTCCAGTCCTGAGGTCAAACGGCACTGTTAGCCTCGGTGGGAGTTGCGCCATAACCTTTTGTGCTCATTCTAAACAGACGGCCTGATTGGGGACACGGCACAGCGTGTCCTGCTGGAGCCGGGCGACGTCCTGAAATTGCGCTGCGACACGCCCGCTCGGCCGGGCATGGCGGTCAACTGGTACAAAGAGGGAAACCGGCTGGTGCCCGCGCCCCGAATCCAGCTCCGTGGCGCCGTCATGGAGATCGCCGACATCACGGACGAGGACTCGGGAGTCTATGTGTGCGCCCTGCGCGGAACCAGAGGGCCCGTGAAGAACTTCACCGTCACCGTGACCGGTAAGACGCAAAGGAAATAACCAATCCACACCTTGGCGTTCGCCGTACAGTGCGAGTTGTATCCGCCCGGGACGCGGTCGCTCACGAAATGACGCCATGGCAAAGAATCAGCTGCCATGCACTCGTCTCAACTTTGTAGACTCGCTGGGCTCAGGAGACGATGACGAGGACAACGGCTTGGATGACTCATCGGCCGAGATCGAAAACGACCAAGTTTACCTTTCTAGAGGTGCGTCGGTGGTCGCGATGTAGCTTCTTTGTAAAGTCCACCCAAAGCTGGAACTTGATGCGTGGTCTGGTCTTGGCAGGTCCTTACTGGACCCACACCCAGAGGATGGAAAAGAAGCTGCATGCCGTCCCGGCGGGCAACACGGTGAAGTTTCGTTGCCCGGCCATGGGAAGCCCTCTGCCCAGTATTCGGTGGCTCAAAAATGGCAGGGAGTTCAGAGGCGAGCACCGTATCGGGGGCATCAAGGTAATATGATTTCCTTTCTTCTTTGGACTGCCCCTTTCTGGAAGAGTACGAGTCATCGCCTGATGTTTTTTTGTTTGTTTTCTTTTTTGCAAGCTGAGGCATCAACACTGGAGCTTGGTGATGGAGAGTGTTGTGCCTTCAGACAGAGGAAATTACACCTGCGCGGTGGAAAACAAATACGGCGCTATTTCTCACAGCTACGTCCTTGATGTCCTAGGTAAGATTCAGAGATTTGAGGTCAGTACGGGGAGGGGGTCGGTGCGTTGTGGGGGTTCGCCCCCAAGAACATTTTTACAGCTTCGGAACTGGCTCGTGCATGCAAAAATGCTAAAAAGTAATGTTTCCCCGGGCTGAGGTTATAAACACTCAGTCCATAAAATAAATGGGATCTTAAAAGTTTGGATTTCAAGGCAAGCCGTGCCATCTGACTGAGCGTATTCATGGCGGCCCCAGCAGCGGTCATTACTTCGCTCTTGTGGAAAAAGCATCACACCTCCAAATGAAAGCGTCCAGTGTGAGGGAGAGGATAATCGGCGAGGGGAGGGGGCAGGGGGAAGCGAAAGGTGACGCGGCGCCTGGCGTCAGCCGTGGCGCGCGGGATGTGGACAGTCAGGCGTCCAAAGCAGTTTTCTACCTGACCTGTGACTGGAGATAGAGGAGGGTGGTGGGCTTGTTTGCTCATTTGTTGGCCCTGCATCCACAGCGGGGTCAGTTTCCCTTTCCCGGGGGGGGACTAACGAGACACTTAACGAGATCAGAGAATGAGACTAACCGCTGATCAAAGGGAATCGCTGAATAGTTGTCTTTCACATTAGCAGTATTTCTGAAACCCTGCCCCGGAATCCCTTTTCAACCCCAAATAGTGAAGGTAGCTCGGGTTGGACCTTTGCTCTTTTGCCTTCAGAGCGCTCGCCCCATCGGCCCATCCTGCAGGCGGGTCTACCGGCCAACACCACAGCAGTAGTGGGCAGTGACGTCCAGTTCCAGTGCAAAGTCTACAGTGATGCGCAGCCACACATCCAGTGGCTCAAACACATCGAGAGGAACGGGAGCCGATACGGACCTGACGGGACACCGTACGTCCAGGTTCTCAAGGTCGGTGACCTTGGCATGCCCACGGTCTTGGGCTGTGGCAAGCTTCTGGCTTCTCACCTCTCTTTGGTCTTGGACATTTCACGCAGACCGGCAGTCTCAACATGTCCGAGGTGGAGGTGCTCTACCTGTCTAAAATCACCACGGAGGACGCGGGAGAGTACACCTGTCTGGCTGGAAATTCCATCGGTTTTGCCTACCAGTCGGCTTGGCTCACAGTCCTTTCAGGTAAAGGAAAAACCTCATTCTCGGCCGATGCGACAACCCCTTGGGCGCCACGTTTGAACAACTTGCAAACGCTTGGCAACTTCCCGCAGAGGAAGAAGCCGCAGATTCCCCGGACACCATCGAGACCAAGTACACGGACATCATCATCTACGCCTGCGGCTTCCTGGCTCTGATCATGGCCATCGTCATCGCGGTTTTGTGCCGGATGCAAGTCCACCCCCGACGGGAGCCGTTCGATGCCCTCCCGGTCCAGAAGCTTTCCAAGTTCCCGCTGCGCCGGCAGGTGCGCATCGCGGCAAAAGTTGGTCTTCCTGATTCGACAGCCCAAGAGCTCAAGTTGCCTCTTGCTTTTAGTACTCGGTGGACTCCAACTCATCAGGGAAGTCCAGTGCGTCTTTGATGAGGGTGGCCCGCCTTTCGTCGAGCTGCTCTCCCATGCTGGCCGGAGTGATGGAGTTTGAATTACCGCACGACCCCGACTGGGAGTTCCCCAGGGACAAGTAAGATAACCCGAGAGGACATCTTCCATTGTAGCTTGTGCTAAAATCGGTCACGTCCAATAGACTCGGACGTAAAAATTTAAATTGCAGCTCATGCGCGGGACCTAAAAAGGAACCTATGTTTGAAAGAAATCGGAGCCCCAAATTATGGCGGCGCAGAATTTTCAAGCGGACGCTCTTATTTTTAACCAACTGCCGTCCTGTCCTCCAGCTTAACGCTGGGGAAACCTCTGGGGGAAGGCTGCTTCGGCCAAGTGGTTCGAGCCGAGGCCTACGGCATCAACAAGGACTCTCCAGACCAGGCCACCACTGTGGCGGTGAAAATGCTTAAAGGTAAGAATGTTGCCTTTCCAAATTCCAACCTCGAGAGATTAGTTTACGTTTGTGCTTGTTCAAAAAGCAAAAAGGTTTGTTTCGACTGCTACAGACGATGCCACGGACAAAGATCTCGCTGACCTCATCTCCGAAATGGAGCTGATGAAGGTGATGGACAAACACAAGAACATCATCAACCTGCTTGGAGTCTGCACCCAGGAGGGTGAGTTGGAGCCACGATGACGCCCTGAACACGGGGCGGCCGAGGGCTTGACCCTTTGGTCCCAAATCACAACGAGAACAACAACTGAAATCAACCCCGTTTTCCACCTTCTCTTTGCGGCCCTCCCCTGCGGAACCAGGACCCCTGTACGTACTGGTGGAGTACGCCTCGAAAGGCAGTCTGCGCGAGTACTTGCGAGCGCGACGGCCTCCGGGCATGGACTACACTTTCGACGTCACCAAGGTGCCTGAGGAGCAGCTCACCTTCAAGGATTTGCTGTCTTGTGCCTACCAGGTGGCCCGAGGGATGGAATACCTGGCCTCTAAACGGGTACGTCTCGACTTGAAAGAAGATTTGGGGCCAGTTTCTCAGTACAGTCAACTGCGCCCATTTATTGTGGCGGATACGATCCGGAGCTTTTCACAATGGGTGAAAGTCGGCGCTGCGGAGGGACCTGATAAAACAGTCTTTCACCCTCACCCGCACACTTTAAACACACTTGAATGTGTTCAAATAGGCCCGCCCGTTCCTGCTCGCGCCGCCCTCCAAACTAAATTCGGACTTGGGTATTGACTTCCCAAAATCGGCGAGATCGCGGTTGCCTGAAGAATGAGCCACAAGGCTGTATCGCGTTTGGATCATCGCCGACGGAGAGTTTAAAGTTGTTTATGTAGCGCAGAAGCCGGATGTTTTCTGGTCGGTGGTTTTGGACCACGCGTTGCGGGATCCGATGCTAATGCGACCACTAGAATGCATTTATGAGCCTGGATAGGAAGCGCAGCTGACGACGTGGGAACACCAAGCCTCAAAATTGGATGCCCCGAAAGGGTCAAAATGCACAAAAGTGCTCTAGTTTGAATCGGGGGAGCTTATTGAGCACACTGCCTTCACATCACTAGTCCAGATGGGTCTTTTTTGCAATATTCTTGATACTCCCCCCCCCCCTCCTCCCATCTCTCTTTTCTTGTCATTTTCCCAGCATGCCCTCTGCTCTCACTCATCAACACGCTTCTTTGTCTGCCAGCCGCCGTCTCAGACTCCAGTCCTGTTTACTCTCCTCCGTCCATCTGTCCGTCCCCGCCGTCTTCGGGCTTTTGTCCCTTTTAGCACCGCCATAAATCTGTTAGCAAACAGACTGTCTGGGCGGAGGCATCGGGTTTCTGGGCTGGGAGGCCACTGCCGGAGCCTCAAAGTAACCCTCCATTATGGGGAGGCCCGCAAACCAAGGCCGCTCTTGCAAAAAGCCAGAGTCTATTTCCAACGAAAACCAAAATAAGCTTAAATGATGCCCATTCAAGTCGCATAAACCGGGTCTTTCAAGCCCGCGCCCCCTTTTCCTTGACACTCACGCATTTCTACATGAAGGTGTTTGCCTTGAGTACAAGTCGGCCTGGATGATGACATTTCGCTTCGCAGTAAAAATAAATAAATACATAAAACCCCAATTTGAGATGAACCAATCGTAGACCAGGGCTTGGGTTTAGCACATGGGCCTTATAGTTCTGAGTTTCTGGGTTCGTATCTGGGCCACAGCCCCCTTGTGTGGCGTTTGCACGGTCCGTCCGTGTCCTTGTCCTGCCACATAGCAAAAAACCTGAACGTCAGCTCAGTCGAACATAACTGTCGATGTCTTCTGTCAGTCCATTTCAACACAACAGGTCGAGACAAACAGTTGCCCCACAAACAGACCCCGGGTTCTGGTCTAGGTTTGTTAGTTCGAGGGAGTTTTTCCAACCCCGACCTCCGTTGCCGAGTGCTTGATCATATGGGGCACAGTTGGTTTTACTTCATGCATCGGATTGAGTGGAGAGTCTGAAACGATCGTCCCTCTGCCCCCCCTCCCCCCACCCATCCCTCCGTTTTTATTTTGGCAGTGCATCCACCGAGATTTGGCGGCCAGGAACGTCCTGGTGACGGAGGACAACGTGATGAAAATCGCCGACTTCGGCCTGGCAAGGGGCGTCCACCAGATCGACTACTACAAGAAGACCACCAACGTGAGTCTTGGCTCCTCCTACTGTACTTCCAGACGCCAGTCAGACGTTGAGCTCTTGATTGGCAGGCAGCGGAATGGGACGTAATTAGAAAGGAGGGAAAGGCGCAGGGGGGCTGGCTTTGGCCAGACTTGAGCAGGGAGGCGTCTTTTACAGTCAGACAATGAAAGTCGGCGTTTTAAATGCTCGCAGCTGTGTTGGCACGGCAACCCGTGGGGGGGGCGGCGATCTAATCTGTATCTGTGCGCAGGGACGCCTGCCGGTGAAGTGGATGGCACCCGAGGCCTTGTTCGACCGGGTCTACACGCACCAGAGCGACGTGTGAGCGCCACATACCACCGACCGTCACAAATGATCCGAGTGTCATTCAGAAGCGCTCACCTTATTTGGCAGGTGGTCGTTTGGCGTGCTCATGTGGGAGATCTTCACCCTGGGGGGCTCGCCCTATCCTGGCATTCCCGTTGAGGAGCTCTTTAAGCTGCTGAAAGAAGGACACCGCATGGACAAGCCCTCCAACTGCACTCATGAACTGTAAGCTGAGAAAGGGGCCAAAGGCAAGGTGTCAGTTCGCTTTGTCTACTTGCGAATATTTATTGGGGGTGGGGGGTTTTGTGTGTGTCCTGTGAAGCTACATGATGATGCGCGAGTGCTGGCATGCGGTTCCCATCCAGAGGCCCACCTTTAAACAGCTGGTGGAGGAGCTGGACAAGGTGCTGCTGTCCATCTCCGATGAGGTAAGCGCGACATCTGTGATGCTAAGACGAGACAAGGGTAATGTTAGCTCATTGATGCAATACAATGAACTATTTTACAGACTGCATCTGCCCATTACAATGAAACCAAATGAAGCTGTGCTAACTAGGATCGGTGAAAAGCCAAGCCAAAACTAAAATGAAAGCTAAGATCCAATTTCTTACATACTGTCGAGGTTTATTATGAGCTAGCCTACGCTAGCTAGGCTACGCTATGCTAGTCTAAAACTCAGGCACGGTATGTTGACCAGCATGGACGTATGAAACAAATGACATGGGCACAAAACCATTTCTATTGTAGGACTTTTGTTCTACCGATGAAACAAACAAAATGACCAATTTAAAAACACAAATCGTTAACAATTGTACACGTTGCTTTTACAACTGAGCCTTTTTTTTCCCCAAGCCCCCCAAATTTGCCCACTCCTGGTAACACGCGCGTTGCCCGGATGGACTTAATTCTTTGACGAGCATGCCATATTTGGTGCAAACCCCCACAAAAGCAAAAACGAAATGCTTTGAGTCCAAAGTGAGGAGAAATGACATGTTATTGATTGGTTGATGAACGACGGATGTCCTCTGCATCCCGAATCAGCCCCAAGCCGCTCCGCCAAAAAACACCACAACCACAAAATTCGGCAACAGAACCGTCCAATGGTTCGTTTCCTCTTTGCGGTCTTCTTAACACGCGTGTCTCTGTGCAGTACTTGGACCTGTCGACACCCTTCGAGCAGTACTCGCCGTCGTGCGAGGACACATCCAGCTCGTGCTCGTCCGACAACGACTCGGTCTTCACGCACGACGCGCTGTCCACTGAGCCGTGCCTGCTGGGCTACCAGGTCGCGCGCCCCCGCGGGGACCCCAAGACGGCGCCCCGCTAAGGCCCCTGTGCCGGCAGGACGCCTTTTGCTTGGCTTTTGTTTTTGGAATGGAGCACTGAGGACAGATGGATTTTGGACAGCAACCGCCGGGACGTTTTGGTAAACTGCGGCACAAACACACAAAAAGGTGCCACGAGGAGCCGGAGCAGGAGCCCGCCACCACTCGCCCGCCTCTCCCCAAATGTTATTTTGAAAGACATTTGATTTTAACAAAGAAAAAAAAAATATATAGATTTATTTTGCTATGTTAAAAAGAAGCGATTGTTAATTATAAATCTCTCTATATAAGATTATTTTACTTTTGTCTTACTTATTTAAAACAAAAAGTCTTAAAACTCAGGATCGCTTGTGCTAAAAGAAAAAAAAGAAGTTGGAGGAAGTGTCTGAATTGATGATTTCCTGTGAATATATTAGAACAATAAAATATTGTTTGTATGTATCATCAAGCAGTAATGCAAATACACTTGCCTTTATAAATTATTTTGTATGACACAAAATGGAGTGAGCCTCAAATGTTTGGACCAAAGCCTCCGCGATAAGTTTTTTTTTTTTTTAATTACTTTAAAAAAAGTGAACTTTTTTTTTTTAATCGAAAACAATGAACTTGAAACCCAAAGTAACATTTATAACCATGCGAGAATGCCTTGCTTCACCTTTTTATTACTCTTATTTTATTTTTGTTTATAATGAGGTCACTGATTGTCTGCAGTAAAGGCTCCCGGGTTTGGGGACACTGTGAGGATCCCAAGCCCACTGCACCCCTCCAGTGTGTGTGTGTGTGTGGTGGGGGGAGGGGGGGGTGTTTAGGGTTGAAATAGAGGAGCAGGCAGGGAGCAGAGATGGAGGAAGGCAACGGGGTGGGAGCGGTCGGGCGGGGGCGAGCTGGGCTACCTCCTTTGTGAGGCGCTAACCCTTCACCCAAGGCCCCCGAGAGCCACCAAGGGGGTCCCCGGGCGAGAAGGTCCTTGGGCTGCTTGAACAATGAGGGCCTTTAAAACGGGCGTGTACGTGGGCCTGTGATAGCTTATGTGCAAATGAAGAAAGAGGGGCACATTTTATGCCCCCCCCTCACCAACACACACACACACACGCACACGCACATTCAGACCCTCAAACAAACAAGCCCCGCATCTTCATCCAGGGCGCCATCTTGGAAATGTCTTAATACGAGCAGCTGCATTTTTAGTGACTTTTTTGAAATTGCTTCCCCCCCCCTTGGAAATTTTTATGAATACCATTTAATATTTCATCAATAAGATTTTTTTTTTAATTTCTCAAAAATATTTTAAATAAGATAATTTATTAGATTTATTAAAAGTACTTAAGATTGTTTTGTAATACTGTATTTGTTTTCAAATATTGAAATTTTTGATAGCTTTTAGTTTATAGTTTTCTCAAATATATTTTAGGTTCATTTCAACAATGTTATTAAAGAATTGTATGACTTTTCTGTGTATTTTGCAAACATCATTTTCCTATTTTATCATAAGATAAAAAAAAAGTTTGATTCTCGAAATAATATCCTGTCTTCTTAGCCAAATCGGATTTTCATGAGAATGTTCATGAATAGCATTCATTGTTTTTCATCAATAGCAATGTTTTTTTTAGACCACTAAATACTTTCTTTTGAATTCTTTGACTTACTTGTAATAACACTATTTATTTATTTGTATGACCTTTTTCGTAAATGAGTGTCAAAATGGCGTTTGTGGCACCTAGAGAATGCGGGACAACACAGCCTCTGTGCCTGCGAGGGAGAAAGAAAAAGCAAATGAGAAAGAAAGTGACGCGAGGCAGACGAGAGACAGACGGGCCCCCGAGAGGGCGAAACGGCGCGACGAGACGTGGGGGAGGAAGAGCAAGGGCCCGGGGTCAAATGTCAAGAAGCCGGGAGAGAAGGGCAGTGGCCGTCGCGGTGTCCTCGCCGGCCGGCGGCTTTCCGTGCGCCTGCGCCTTGTCGTTCGCTCTCTGTGTGCTTCACATGAGCGCATCGGAACACGTGTGCACACGCTGTGTGGTCCTCCGCATACGTGTCCGTGCTTGTGCGTAAAAGCACTCGCGCACAATAAATCTCGGTCTGTGGGCACCCCAGGGTCTTCCTGACTTTGAAAGACCGCCCCCCCCAATTATATTTTATATAGATAACATCCCCCCCCACCTCCTTTTTCTTTGCTACTTACCATTATATAAAAAAATGGACAAGCGCAATCGAAAATGTGCAGTTGTATCATTTCGATATGAAATGCAAAAGTGAAACACGACCGCAAATTGAAACCAGTCAATGGGAAGACGAGCCGTCGGCCATTTTGGCTCATCGCCTGCGTCGCATCAGAACGACGCCGTCGTCAACGTTTGGTGTTCCCGGTGCTGTCGTTTGGCACTTTCAGGGGGCGGGGAGAGAAAAAAAAAAAAAAAAAAAAGGCATGTCGAGTTTTAACAGAGTGCAGAACACGTTGGACAGAAAGCTCAAGCCACATCCTCTCCGCTTGGCTTTTCATCTTCATTTCCTGCTTGGCTTTTCTTCGCAACCACTTATTTAAGCCACACACACACACACCCTCAACATTCAAGGTGGCTCACCCCTTACCACCACA